>JAFMTC010000129.1:212844-248586 GCA_018845635.1 Nicrophorus orbicollis
GTGCTCTGATTCCTCCAAACACATTGAGGACGACAGACGATGATACGTTAATATCAAAGTTACGTTATCAAAACCTCTACGAAGTGAAAGACGTAAAATTTTTTTAAATTGAAATATAAATAGATAATTGTGAATGTAGTTGTTAAATTTAAAAAAGGGAAATTCTATTTATTAAAAGGCAAAATGTAATAAATCTTACAACTATAACAAATTAATAGTAAAAAAATAATAGAGTAAGTGATGAAGAAGTGTACATCTCAACTTATTATTTTGAAGAATTCATCTGTTCCATTTTGATGACGGCTCTGAAGATGTCTTTGGTTAATGAGGTGGGTTCTTCGAAGGCAATAAAATGTCCGCCGAAGTCGTAATCGGTGAGTTGAACCAGGTTCGTGTACTTGTCTTTCAGAATCCATTCGGGTTGGTTACCTAATTCGTAGTTGTACCTTGCGCAGGCAGCTGGAACGGTGATTGGGGCCCTAGAACGAAAGTTGTTAATCACCTAAGGTCAATAATCATAATAAGAATGATTAATCATAATCAGCATTGATATAACACAAGTTATGTTTTGTCATTTTTCTGTTCTTAACCATCTGGTCAATGCATTTATGGTACATCTATATTTTCGAATTAAATTTACCTTCCCACCCCTGATTGTGATTGAACTACGTTGAAGGACTCCGAGTACAGACGCATGGAACTAGTGATAGTTTTCGTGACCCAATAGATCATGACGTTGTCGAGGAGGTCATCGTAGTTATACTTCTTCCGAAGCCCGCCGTCCGGAAGGTTCTTCCAATGGGGATTCGTCCAGGTGGAGAACTTCTCCAGAAGGTAGGCAGCCAGACCGGAGGGGGAGTCCGTCAGACCGACTCCAAGAGTATCCGGCTTCGTGGACTGCAGATGCATGTACCCGAATTCCAGCATCAAATTGTAAAAGTACCTGCTCAGAGGATAATTCTTCTCCGCTTCATTCTGGGTCATGAACAAGCTTGGACATAGACTGCCCGTCATGTGCTTAAAGAACGACAAAGGAGTGTTCACAAAGCACATATTCGAATGCAATCCACGCACGTGCTGCGGATAAAGAGTGGCCATGTTCGAGACGATGACGGCTCCCCAGTCACCACCTTGCACGTAGAACGAGTCGAAGCCAAGACGAATCATCAGGTTCTTGAAGATGGCGGACATCTCGATGGCACCCAGACCCATCTTCGAAGGAGCCTGTGAGAATCCGTAGCCCGGTAGAGAAGCTGCGATCACCTCGAACGCGAAATCCGATCCTTCCTGCCTCTGCGTCAGCATCGGCAGAATCCGGTGGAACTCTTTCACGGTGCCCGGCCAGCCGTGCAGAATCAATAAAGGAACAGTTTTAACATTCTTATCCGTTGGTTTCACGTGAATGTAGTGGATATTCAGCCCCTGGATTTGAGTCTTGAACTGCGGGAATTTGTTCAGCACAGCCTCACGTTCCCTCCACTTGTAATTCTTTTCCCAATAGTTTAGAATCTCTTCGAGATGCTTCGAATGGATACCGTAGTCTTGGTTCGCACCCTCCAGTGATTCAGTTATTTTCCTACGGTTAACCAATCGGTTCTTCAGATCTTTCAAAACCTACAACAATCACGATAATCCATTCAATTATATCAATCTATTAACTTTACACATATCAAACGTTTGATACTGTACAAATACCAAAAACGCTAGATTCAACAGCTTAATAATAAATATATTTCTTAAACAAAGATTCAAAAACGTATTTACCAATAATAATATAATCTGTTATTGTGGATTGTTTTTATAATAAAAAAATAAACCCAAAAGGAAAATATCATTATTTCAATTAATGTTTTCACTAAATATAAAAAAAATAATAACTCCATGCAATAATTACATAATATTTTTAGAAAACGTAAATTGATGAACGAGATTCGTGATGATGTACAAAAAATATTGCCACTCAAGTTCAAAAGTACAAATTAATTTGTTTAGAAATCGAGGAAGATTAATACATATTTTTGATACTAAATACAGTTAATTAAAACTTGATCAATATACAATACAACACTATTGACTAAAGTTTATAATTATTCAGAATTGAAATGAAACGGAAACCATTAATTTGCGAAAATATATTAAATCAAGTTATACTATTAAATTTCGATAACTTCTATATTGACTCTTATAGATAAATTATATCAGTTGATCAAGAAGCACCAGATTTTATATAATCAATTAATAGAGAAAATATACAAGGTTACGTCTCTGAATGACTTTTGATAAATGTACAGGAACATTCTATTATTTATGCAACACGTAATTTAATAAATAATTATGCTCACGCAAATTTACCATGACAACTGCAAATACAAACTGTATATGTGAAAGAAACCTAACACCGAAAATATACAAGATTATATTGTTTTAGTTACAATTAGAACCGAATTAACGATCACTATCCTCTATAGCGAAATATTATGTAAGAATATGAATTATTTAGATTTGCTTAGATTCAATAATTTGACATGTTTAAACATTTTAGCGATGTTCTTGTAAAATGTATGTACTCGGTTCTTTTTGGCCTTCCTTTTTCTATTTTTTATACATTGTATTTTCTACCAATTATTACACAAATCATCTATTCAAATGTTATATTTATTGAGTAGTTTGATTAGAACCGTTAGTTTACGAAACTCTATTTTTAGATATAAGATTCTATTTTTGTTAGAAGAATTAGGAAAAAGAAAACATAATTTGTTGTTGTCTTATGACTGGTTTTGACATGATTGCCTGCTGCCCACAACAACGTTAATCTAGCACTAAGGTAGACAATTATACACGAAATACGGAAGGTAATCGTTGCGTAAAAGTGTTCACGCGATGTGAATGTAAAGTGTTCGTTATTTTAATTGCGTTACGTGAATCGTTGAATGAATTCGACCTCACCTCATCATCCACATCTATTTTGAAAGGTATAACGGCACGGCTGTCGGCTTTCGGAGCGCCGGGGCCCCAATAGGGCTCATCCAATGTGGGAACGGGTGCATTCTGGAAGAGCCTGGTGAGCTTGATTCCGCCGAAGACGATGGCCACGATGAGCGCAAATGTTGTAGCCTTGAAGACCATAATGCGCGGGAAAGAATAGCCGAAGACTGTGAATCCAAAACGTCGACTCTGCTTACAACGTGAATCGCTATCGGAGTAAACAATACGACTGCTCCTGATCTTGGTTGCGCAATGGAACCGTCGACTGGTAATGTGGAAGTGGTTTGGATCAAAATTAAATACATGATTACACGAATTACAAACGTGTTAATCCATTCAATAACATGTAAACAAAATATGTTATTATACATGTAAGATGATAATTAAATGCACAATTGTTATAAATTCCTTTGTTATTATTCTTTAATTTATTGTAACTTACAGAAATCGCCATTGTTACCTAATTTAGATCCCAAATTTGTTAGTTGAAACGAGTTGAATCTTATACTTGGAGTAAATTCAGTTACATAACAAAATCGTCTATAAGTAATGAAAACAAACAAAAAAGCAACCAAAAATATAATTCATATTAATGAATAGCATATAATTAAGTATTTCTTTATATTCCAAACATTTAATTTGCAACGTCAAGCATTTTAATCACCGATTTTAAAACGAAATGCGAACACTTCTGTAGATAACTAATTCCTTCGTCGTCACATTTTAATAGTTCCTTTGTTCTCAACATTTCGCGTTTAATCTTCAAACTAAAACAGAGAAAAATGAAATGAAATTTCTCAATACATGTATGTATCATTGTTATGAAATATTTACAGCAATATTCGAGTAATCACTTCTGCCAATATCGCGGACTATTTGAAACCGGACTAATCGAGGAACAAAACAAGAAGATAATAAGCAATTAATTATGTGTACGTTTTTTTCAAATTTATTTATATGCACTTCGATTAATTTGTTTTGATATTTGCAGAAAAGCCTCGGTCGATAGCCCAGTTCAATAAAAATGATTAAATCAAATGAAAAAAGTTTCTATGACCTATTTAAATTTTCTTAAAGTATTTCATTGTAAATATTGAATGGCGGAAAATTCTTTCATTTTGACTTTTCTAAGAAAAAGATTATACCTCTCTGGTCACTAATGTTTCGGCTTTTCGGTATGGTTTTAATGGTGTCCGTCCCTGCCATTAATATGAAAGTTTTTCTGGAAAAGAAAAACTTTAAAACTGCCGTGCTTCTTAAAAGTTTTTAAAATTTTGAGGGGCAGATTTACGTTTTATTGGTAATCATAAATTATTGTAAGGACAGGTCCGTACCTGCTGTTAACATTGACAAATAAACCGTACCCGGCCTTAAAACATAAAAAAGATCATCTGACTGTATCTATTCTTATAGTTTTTAGAATCAATTTATTTATTATATAAAATCTTTAAGATTTGTGTTACAAAATGTCCATCAATGTTAATATCATATTACTTTTTATTTTATTTGTTTCATAGTAACATATTGATTAAACAGTTATTGTTAACTTTAAGTTTATTTATGTTACGAATAGTTCGGTATACGAATAAATCGTACAAAAACACTAAAAAAATGTTCGAACAACAAACTCATGTTCGGATAAGAAATACCTTACTGACAGTTACCGAAGTTTCTTTTTAGAAAGTGATTCGGTTTACGAACAATATTAACATTATCTTTGAACGGATTATGTTCGTTAACTGTATAAATAATGTTTATTAAGAATGTGTTTATGAAAAGTGTAATGCACTTTATATAAAATGACGTTATTCGATCTGTTTGTGCACAGATAAAATGTGTACCGTTTATCAGATAATTATCGTGGACTGTGAATGCTAAACAATAATATAATGTTTGTTATGAAACGAAATAAATGCATGTCATTATTATCGTTTTTTTTTAAATGATATTTTAATTTATCTTAATTACATGTAGACAATTTCTAAAAAATAATTAATCGAACTCTGTACTTTTATGTCTGATTTTAGTAACAGTATTTTGATTATTATGTAATTATTAAATATAACTAATTGATGGCAACATGAAATGTTGGTTGCATACAACGAATTTATTTGATTTATAAACCCTTTATTATTACACGTAGCGAATGTATTAAACGATTTGTCATAATTTGAATACGATAATAACTTTAAATTTGTATCCCATTCATAAAATATTATTCGGCCAAACAACTTTTTTTTGTTCAAAATAAATTATAATAAAAATTCTTCATTTTTGTTATTAAAAGGTCAAAATTTCTAATTAAATCATTAATTTTAAAGAGTGATCAACATTTTGAATATTTCTCTTACACTTTTTGAGTTATGAGCATAAATGTAAAGTTACTGCTTTTGTAAAGCTTAACTAAATATTTCTTCAACTTTGACAGCTAATTACAGCTAAATAATAAAAGAAAGAATTATTACAATATATAAGTTTTAAATAATAATTATTTATCTTTAATTTGAATACTTAATTATCAATTTTTCACTTATAAAACGAAAAACGTAGACACTCCATCAAAGAAACATTTATTCAACTTTGACGGCGAATTTCAGTTAAACGATAAAAGATACAACTATACCAGTACATTCATTTTAAAGAATGATTATCTAGCTTTCATTTTGATGCTTAATTATGAACATTGCGCGTATACTTTTTGAGATATAAGTAAAAATGTACAAAAAAAACATTTCAAATTTGACAGAGAATTATATCTAAACGATAAAAGATATAACTATAACAGTATACAAGTTTTAAAGAGTGATTATTTAGCTTTAATATGAATGCTTAATAATGAATTTGCCAATATAATTTCCGAGATATAAGCAAACATTAGCAATTTTATTAGAACATTTATTTTAAAGCGTGGATATTAAGCTTCAATTTGGTTGTTCATGAATGAATTTTCGTGTATGCTTTTTATATGATAAGGAAAACTGTAAAAATACTGCTTCAAACTGTAATGTTTCTTATATTTCACTCGATCCACAGATGTAAAAAGGTTGAGAACACCAACAATAATATTCTAATGTGAGTCGTCATGCGGCTTATTATGATAATTATAGTTAGATTTTATTTATGTATGTATGAATTTAGGACAAAAAAGTTTAACCCACAAGTGTTATTGTGTAAAAAACGGTATAGCAATCAATGTACAATGAATATTTATCGAACATAAATTTGTTCATATTTATGTCGCCGATGTGTGAAATAATTCAAACCATTACATTGCAAATAACTGTTTCCAATAGTTCAATTAAAGGTACTTGTGATAGGTGTATCAATGATTATATCCATATATAATTACTTGTCAAATTTGACAACTTCAAGCAGTTAAATGAACTGCACCATATTTGACAAGTTACTTGGAAAATAGAATGACGTGTGCGGTTTCACTTAATAATATATCTTTTTAGAGAACATAAAAAGAGTCTGAAAATTATGGTTGTCAATTAGATATACATTTGACACATGCATTATTGATTATATCAATATATAATTATTTGTCTTAATTGTCAAGTACAAGCAGTTAACTTGACTACCCGATACTTGACAAGTATTTTTTTGTCTTGTAGTGTACATAATAATCTATATTTTTAGGTAACATAAATAGAGTTTGAAAAATTAAGGTTATCAATTAGATATGCACCTTAAAACTTGAATATGCATTTGTGACCAATGTATCAATCATTATATCCACTTTCTCAAGTTCTAGCAGTTAAATGAACTAGGCGATACTTGGCAAGTTACTTGGAATATAGCCTAATATTTCTTGTTGTGCACATAATAATTTATCTATTAAGTAACATAAATAGAGATCTAAAAATTAAAGAGATTTGATTACACATAACGTCACTGGATGACAACTTGAATAACTACGCGACAAATGGCAAGTTACTTGTGAAAGAGAATTTCAAATCGCAATCTATCGAATTGTCGTAACAAAAAATATTAAACCGAAGAGTTCATTCGTTGAAATAATTAAGATTGAAAAGTGACAAACGTCAAATGCGAACATTTACATCTCGTTAAACGATGTGTGGAGATTGCGGAAGAAGGAAAGCGTGGTAATTCGATCAACGAAATAATAAGTGACTTCGTTTCATTTTCGTTCCTTAATTGCTTGTCCATCCATTTGAAAGCTCGTTAACATTCTTCTCGTATGAACATTTACAGTCAGCAGTTTGCATAAATTAACCGGCCGTTTGACTGTTATAATATATAATTGTTAACTTTCATACTTACTTGCAACTTGCATATGGACTGTTCGTCCTTTGTTTTTACGTGCAGCATCACCATTGTTCGGCTATTGACAGCGCCTTCTTTGTCCGCTGCATAATTTCTTGGAGCCAATAGCTCTTCGCCCATTCCTTTACTTCCGCATTTAAATTTAGCTATTATTCTCCGGACGATACTTTTACCTTTTAGTATTTTTTATTTTAGCTTCGAGCTATTCATCTCTTTTCAATTAATAAGAATTGATTGATTTCTCATCCAAATATATAAATAAATAAATAAAAACAACAATAAAACGCACCACACATTTCATTAAACTTTATTTGTGTCCACATATACAAATATTTAGAAATCTTATATGTACAAATCTAAATATACTACTGGAAATATAATCTTTAAATAAGTTTCGCTAAGTTTTTTTCATGATTAGTAATCAACAAATTAGTATACAATGTTTCTCATCTATTATTATTTTAGTTATTAGTTGACAGACTTTTATTTATATTTTTATGTATATAAATTATTTAAAACTTTATTAAAAAATAAAAGTAAACATATGAAAATTGAACATAACAATAACATTTATTGTAACAACAATTACAAAACCAAATATAAACTCAATGCAATAGTAATAAAGAAATGCATAGAAAATATGATACTATTTCTGCAAAAGGCTATAGACCATAAGTCTTTCTGTACTAAATTGAATACATTAATTCAATAATGGTTGAACAAAAATATACAAATTGTTACAAAGGGCTATTGACCATAGGTTAATTCTATTCAAAAACTCATCCTAATAAATCAAATGAATATTTTTGAAAAATTTAACTTATATTTTTTTACAGTAAATAAGTTGAGTTTATATTTGAATGGACTTCTTTTACTTTGTGGCTCCTGATGCTGCGTGTGTCGTCTCTCCATGTTTTCATACGTATCTTTGGGTGTGAGTATGTGTTTGTGTGTATGTGTGTAGAAGTAGAAGAAGAAGACAGTGACGCTATTAAGTTTATAGTTAGCTGCAACGCGGCCTAATGCAGTCCGTTTAAATGTGATACAAGATACAAAACTATTAGCAAAGATCGCTTGAAAAGAGAATACAACATGCGGAGGAAAATTTATAGTTCGACGATCGCATTCGGATTTTTCCTTATGTTCATCCGTAAGTCAATTCAATTAAAATTTAAAGAAAACTATTCAAAAGTTCATATTTCGTATAATAATAAATTACAATTATTGTGTCTCTTCATACAATGTGCTATTTACCGCACTCCTTCTTTTACTAATTTTTATAAAGTTATTAGCTACCAATTATCACTGTTTTCAATAAATTTCTGAAATAAAAACTAACTTATTTTTTGATACAATTTGATATTTTTTTTACAATGAGAAACTAAACTGAACTGAATATTTCATAAAAATGTAAATTCGAATTAAGTAATATTTGGATTATAATTAATATCTCATTATGAAAAATGTAATGTAGATTCATCATCTTAATAGATTAATCATGTTTTTATGCAAATTTATCCAAATTTTCTTGAATTTAAATAAATTACTTATAATTGAATAAATTCGGAAACTTCCCAATCAAATAATGATATTCCTTATTAAATAGTTAATTTAATTTAAAATTTTATAGTAATTATGTATCCAAGCAAATTATTTCAATTATTTTTTATTTATAAGCAAATATTTCACTAAATGTTCCACGAATTTCCTCAAAAAACTTCAAATTGTTGAAATAATTGTATTTATTATTGACTAATATCTAATTATAATTGATTAATTTAATAGGATTTTCTTTGTAAACACTCTTAAAAAAATCAAAGACGAAATTTCGGATGTTTGCCTTTCAAGTATAGAAATTCATCTTAATTTTCTGAAGTTGCATATGGAACTTCTATTTATTAAAACGAGTTCATAACTTGAAGCTTCAATTATTGAAAGTATTTGTATTAAAACTCTATATTTTCATGATACAAAATGAGTAGTGAAATTGTATTAATTAATTCCTTTAAATTTAATTAAAATCTTTAAAATTTCATCAAATTATTTAGTGAAATTTTGAGTAAATGATATATATTTGTTAACTAGTGCATTACAAGTAACATGTTGATAATGAAGAACAGTTAGAATCTGATTTTGTTTCAGTAATATTGCAATTTATAGCAGAGAAAAGCTGAAATTAATGTATTAATTAGTTCGTTCAACTTTAAATATAATTCTAACTAGTTTATCTAACTAATTGAGTATAATTTTAGTACAGTAAACGGCGTAAATTTATACTACAAAAAGAAAACTAATAATACAGAATCTGAATGCGTTTCAGCAATGTTTCAATTTATTGCTAAGAGAATCGTCAATTTTGATTAAATTACTTCGATATTATTTCTATATATTTCAAATTGCATTTCTTATATTCGGAATTTTTTTAAGATTTTGTTTTTTAAGTTTCAATAATCTTAAATATTGTTTACTTATAATTGATTAATTTTATAGTACAATTGTATTAATTTAAATTTTATGTTTAACTGTTTCAGCAAATTAACTTAATGAAATTTTGAATAAATGTTGTGTAAATTTGTCAAGTATTTTATACAAATTGATATTACATTGATAAAAGCAGCAATTTTGCATGCGAATTGCCGTAACTGTGAATAAATTTAGTCGACAATTGAACCTAAAGTCGATTAAATACGGGTCAGACAAAAGAGCAATGAATCACATCCGATGCATTGAATTGTAATGTTTTCTTCATTATCGAAGTTCAAAGCGAACTGGTTTTTGATCCATTCTTCGCCGACGGCAACTCGTACACAATATATTATTGAATCGCTAATCCGAGCAGATGCCAGTTTGAAAATGCATCCGAAAACAATAATCATCCATCACATTTACGTGCACACAGCAATTTACACGTTAATTTTAATTTGATTAATTTCGAATACTAATTACTGTTTTACACGCGCTAAACAAAACCGGTCTATGAATTACTTCCTAATTTGCATTCCTAATGGTGGAACGTCGCTCTTAATTCAATTGGAAACGTTCAATCTTGATAATTATCAAACCTTTTGAATCTTTCTAAGCATCTCCAAATTTGACTCTTCAATTATTTTGTAGGCTCTTTATAAAGATAATATGAATATATAATCATATTAGTAAATAACGATGACTGTTCCTTATTAAGAACCTAATTAACGTGCATACTGTCATAATGTCACAACTAACAGAATTTAATAAAGATAATATGAATATAAATGTATATTTTATTTAAAAAAACTATAACTATTTTTTTAATTAAGAGCCTAACTATTATTTTGTCACAATTGACATAATGTCAAAAGTGTAAAAATAACAATATAAAACAGCACTACTCCATATTGCACTACTAATTAATTTTAAGCTCTTAATAAAGGTAATGTGAAAATAAATCTGTATTTTATTAATGATTAGTTAATTGACATAATGTCATAACTATCATAGTAGTATAACTGTCAACTGACATAATGTCAAGTGTCAAAATATTATAATAACAAAATAAAACTAGCGTTACTCCATATTGCACTACTAATTGATTTTAAGCACTTAATAAAGGTAAGGTGAATATAAATTTGTGTTTTATTAATGACTAGTTAATTGCTATAATGTCATAACCATCATAGTAGCATAAATGTCAACTGACATAATGTCAAAAGTGTCAAAATATTATAATAACAAAATAAAACTAGTGTTACTCCATATTGCACTACTAATTGATTTTAAGCACTTAATAAAGGTAAGGTGAATATAAATTTGTGTTTTATTAATGACGAGTTAATTGCCATAATGTCATAACTATCATAGTAGCATAACTGTCATAATCTTAAAATTGACATAATGTCAAAAGTCATAATTACAATGAATAACAAAGACTGCCATATTTTACTACTAAATATACATAGGCTCTTAATAAATATAATATGTATATACTATATTTCATTAAAGAACGATAACTATTGTTAATTAAGAACCTAATTAACTGCTATTCTAACATAACTGTCATAATATTATAATAACAAAGTGAAACAGAGATTTCCATATTTCACTACTAATTGATTTTAGGCTCTTAATTTGTTAATATTTTGAAGAAGCTTTTTCTCAACTTTAGTATGAAAGTGGATTTCATTTCCCATCATAAATTCGACCAGCTTTTTTTATGAATCTCCTTAATTTAAATTAATATTGATTGAAAGAATTGATGATAATTTTGTTAATCGTACAACTAAACTGTCAAGAGATTGACAGGTCTCTATTGAATCCAAAATCCATTGAGATTATGATTATTGATTGCTCCTTACATTGAATATAATCGAATCGTTTTCAATTGTTCGCCTTTATTGGTCTTAACTGCATTCAGATTGGAATCATATGCAATAAGTCATGCATACTGAAGTCCGTTAGTGTAATAAATTGTTAAGCAATATTTGAAATTCGAAGGCGCCTTTATATCTGTTTGAAATTCATTCCGAATGTCAGGAAATAATCAGTATTTGTGCAATTCGAACTAATTGGAACATGGCTATTCAGTTAGTAAACAAACCAGCTTTAATTGGGATTGATAAGAGGGTTCTTAAAGGCCGCGCAAAAAACTTCTGGCTGCAAATAAAGACATCATTGTAAATGCCAAGAAGTTTATTTTTCTGATTTGATATGAAACGCGAGAATAGCAAAACACTCTGGAAAGTGGTTTTTAGTGGACGTTTTCGTTTTGGTATTTCTGGAAGACTAATGGTATTTCTAAAAACAATGCGAGTAGGACAGGGGACTCCCACTGACGTGCCACAAATTGCGGAAGATTTAAGTTTTTTTTGGGCGGACTTTCTTAATCTTGCAACAAATCCGAAACAAATCGTTTTTAAGTCTGAAGCGTGCGATAAATAGTTCGATTTTATTAACCGACAACGTTTTATTCAAATTCCGTTTCTTATACTACATTTTTATCGCTCGAAGTCCGCACACGCAAATCCATTATTGTGTCGGGTGTTACATAAATTTTGGTTGCACGATGTCTGTATTATCTTAAATTTGAATTTTCTACCGATAAAATCCAAAAAGAACTTGCATAAATGAAATAATATGATAATGAATTTGAATTTCACAACTATTACTACTGTTTATTTTATTTTTTTCAATTTTCATTAATCTAGACTTATATTTAATTATATATTATAACAATATTATTGAATTAAAGCATTTCCTGACAATTTACCTGTCAAAATTACTTAAAAAACTTGAATTTAATACAATATTCATTTTTTGATCAAGTACACTCATGTTCTGACTTGCGTAACAATTTTGTTTAATTAAAGCATTTCTTCTGACAATTTATCTGTCAAAATTACTTAAAAAACTTGAATTTCATCAAATATTCTCTAAATTTATTATGATATTAATGAATAATACAGATTTAAATAAAATTATCTATTTCATTTTATATGTGTTAATGTGTTATTACATTATTACTCAACGCAATGAATTCACAACTAATTTACTGCTGTTTATGAGGTCAAAATATCCAGTTCAAAGTTGCTCCCGTCGTGAAAAATGATCCATCACATTGAAGTTTCCACCATGTCTCGACTCATTTTTCTTGTATATATCAAAGAAGTTTATATAACAACTTGCTACTTGTAGATAACAATTTTTATATTAGGATTGTTTGCTATTATATATAAGGAACTTGGGCTATCTTCGTTCATGATTACGTATTCAAACATACAAAAAAAATAACACCCTAGAAAAACAACGCAGATAACTTAAATAACATTGAGTATACTTTTTATATACTTTTGTAATCTTGATTATAAATCAAATTATCATTAAAAAACGATGTATCTTATTTTAGTTATTTAGAAATATCAGTTAATGTCAATCTAATATGAATAATAAATGGGTCATAGACAAATACCATGGTAACTCGATATACGAGTGCCCTAATATACGAGTGTTTTGAGATACGAGCAGCAGTTTGCTTTGAGATGAGAGCAAGATTTGAGATACGAGGAATCGCACACCAACAGTTTCTTTGAGATACACCAATTGCTTTGAGATACGAGCCATTTGAGATACGAGCAAGGTTACGGAACGAATTAAACTCGAGGTACCACTGTATGCTAAATCGCGCTGAAAAAAAGGTTGTGAAACACTGCTTTTACTTTTGACAAACGTCATCTACAAATGAATAATTGCAAACCGAAACAACGAATAGTTGAGCCCACTTAAAATAAAGAAAGCAACGAAGGAGACAATGACATTAAGCAAGAATATAACATAAAAATTCTATAAATGTAAATAATAGAAATAGAAGTAATCAAAACGTTAAAATAAACTACAAAAAGCTAAACAATGCGTGAAGATTTAAAGTGTGACGTGCGTATACATAAATGAATTTGAAGAAACGAGATTCGGGAGAAAGTTTTAATTCAAAAATTTTAAGATAGAAAAAATGCATCTTCTTTATTTATAATTTATCACTTACTGAAATCATTTATATCTATAATGAAAGTTATGTTTAAAAATTGTTTAAACAAAAATCTGTTTCTGTACAACTCTAATGTTTAACAAAACCGGTGAATCTTCGTGCAGAATAATAAATCACGTGGTGCATAGTTTGTTGTTATTTGTTGTGTTAAACAAGAACGGTTATTTTTTGGTTTTAAGTGCAGAATAATAAATCATGAGTTGCATAAATGGTTTTGACGATTTTGTAATGAAATTAAATACAGACGGTAAAATCATACACGTTTTATTATCCCATTAGAAAGGCTTTTCTATTGTGAGAGAAGAAACTGTTAAATTCTATAATATTATGAAATTATTTAATAACAATCTTATTCAATTGAACGTGAGGTAGTATTTCGCTTCTTGTAATTGCACACACTTAAACGCTTCACTTCTATTTTATGAGTGAATGAGAAGAACTTAAATTTCGAGATTACATTAACGATGATTATGTGAAATCCGGAAACCGTACAAATATTAGCGAATGATAAGGGTATTCGTAGTGGTTCGTAATTGAAATGAAGATGTTAATTAAGCTGACGCGACAAAAACTGACCCTAATGACAAGTTTGAAGTGATTTCGCATGCACGCGAACCACGACGGCGACAGCTTTGATCTGCCACAAGTGCTTTACCACTTGCGTCTGCAAAATAGACGATTTCGTCTTCAGTAATTGGACCAATTACTGAAGACTCACCACACAAAAATTTACATTTCAACGAATGTAGTACGCACGCCAATCGCTACTCACACATATCTTTCAAGTGGACAACAAATTATATATTTTTTTTAAATTTAATTGTAGAATTTATTTATTTCAAAACAAAATACAAAAATAAAGTACTTTGATAAAACTGTACAAATTATGCAACTTCTTTATTTTTATTAATTCAATGCTTTTATAGTATTATGAGAGCACATGTGTGACTTTAAATGAGTTAATTTAGTAAATTTATACATTTACTAATGGATGGGACTAATTGGGTTAAATTTAATAAAAAAGTAATTTAACAATTAGATGATTCATTTGAAAAAGTCTTATGTAAATCCTTAATAAAATGTTGATTAGCTTTTTAAGAAATGTAAAGAAAATAAGATACTTTTTCTTAAATATGATCAAAAATTAATTGAAATAACTGTTAAATTATATGCAGCTGTTTTCAATTTCCATTATTCATCATTAATAAAATAATAAATGTGTTATCTATTTTCAATGTTAAATTTTTGGTTACTTCTTGTTTAGTTATTAACAACATGTTTTACAAAACATTGAATACATTTGATTTATTACAAGATATAATCAAATGTGAAACGAATACACCAAATTATTAAACAATTAGAATTTAAGTCTATTTGCCAGAGGTCATCTTACACCATTGTAAACTGTCAATAGAAAACTGTACTCTTTTTGAAGTTAGGTTTATTGAATTTATCATTTTGTTGACGAAAATAGCAAGTAAGTTGCATTACGTAATGATGTCCGGAATTGTTACTATAATTTAGTGTTACTTAATTCTTGTTTTTCGTTTTAGAAACATCGACTGGACTAGAGGCTGGAAGGAAGATCAAGATATCATGTAAATACGAGATGCATTTTACTTTTCTACATAATAGTCACCGGTTATATGAATTCCTGCTCCTCCTCCGCAACAACAAATGCACGTATTCTATCCGTCCCATCGCGCTGAATTGCGCAACGTCTCTCCATCATATTCCTCGTCCCGTATTTGGAACGCAGATGTCAAGTCCATCAAGCCAAGTAATTCCAAACCCATTAATAATCTATCAATTCCAAATTGTTAAACAAACTTCCAACGTCCACGTCAGTTAACTGACTGCCAGCCGTCCCGCATTCTCTTTCGACGTATTGTTGAACATCGATTAATAACAATGCGAAGATGATGAATAATAACAGGATGTTTCTTAATCGCAGCACCGGGCCGAGAAGAGATACCGACGAATCTCTTGAACTTGCTGGACACGAGCTGCATGAGGAGGAAGATCACGGAAGCGCCGAGGATCGAGCATATGGGGAGCGTTAAATATTCGAAGAGGAAAACGGCGAAGAAGACGTTCCTAATCGCTACGTACAGCTGCCAGGGAGGATACAGTTTGCTGAATAATAATAGGAAATTGTATTGCGGCAATGGGAAATGGATGGGACCTTGGCCAATATGCATACCCAACGCAGGTTGGTCCATCATTGACATTCGAACAAAATGTAGTCTCAGACTGTAGAAGATTTCGCACTTATATTCTCTTGTAATCCCAACTTTTGTTAATCAGAAAAACCTGAATACTTAGAGTGACGAATCGAGAAAACTAATGGTTTATGATGTTTTAAAAAAATATGTTTTCATCATTGAAATTTGTCATGAATTATAAATCTCTTTCGAATTCTGATTTTTTTTGTGATAATTTATTTTATCTGCAGGACTTTCGTATACCCAAAACGATGATTCGAATGTAGTTACTACGGTAGGATTAGACGAATGTCCTCAAGATTTTGCAAAACGTTGTCAACACGACTGCATCATGTCCAATGGAAAACCAAAATGCAACTGTTACAACGGTTTCCAAATGAACAACGGCGTCTGCGAAGGTTCGAGCTTATTTCAACATAATCCTCGAACAAATCTCCGAATTTCTTCATTTTCCAGACATAAACGAATGCTTAACGAACAATGGGAATTGCGCCCACGAGTGCACGAATTCCCCCGGATCATTCCAATGCACGTGTCCACCGGGATTCTTCGTATCCGAATATTCATGCGTGGACATAAACGAGTGCACCTTAAGGAACGGCCACGGACCGTGCCAAGAGACTTGCGAGAACACCGAAGGTTCCTATAGGTGCTCTTGTCTGTTGCCAGGAACTCAATTGGCTCCGGATTTACACACTTGCGTGGATTTGGACGAATGCCAGCAGGGGACTTCCGGCTGTTCGCACGGCTGTATCAACACGCACGGCAACACCTTCTGCACGTGTCCCGAAGGAATGATGCTGGACACGGATTGGAAAACGTGCACAGGTAAGCTTTTCTGATGCAGAATTTCGCTTTCATTTTATTTTTGGCAATCGTGCAGAGCTGGCCTCTTCCGATGAGCCGCACAACGATGATGAAGATGATTACCAGGAGAAAAGTGACGATGATGATGATGATGATGAAGGTGGAGATGATGATGATTACGGGGAAACGGCAGACGCTGATGAGTACGATTACGAGGATGAGGAATATGTGGATCTGCATCATCGAGATAACAAAACTGATAAGGAATTGATAATCAGCAATGATGAAATTGAAGAGAAATCAACCAAAAAAGATAATTTAATACCAAATACTGGTAAAGATTACGACGAAGACGATGATTATGATGATGAAGCAACCGAAAAAGAGATTGAAACTAGCACCAACTCAATTGAAACCACCGATATTCCAATAGATAATTATACTTTGACAAAGGAAATTACATATGCTGAAGAAGATGTTGAAAAAGAAAATATTACGAAACCAAACTTTATAAGTACTACATCTTCAATTACTGAAGAAGTCGACAATGATACACCAACTGAATCCATAGAGACCTCAACTAATTTAAACAAATTAGTTGATTTGGAAGACGAAAACGATGAAGATGATTACGAGTATGAAACAAATACTGTAAATGAATCCGTAAACGTAACAAGTTTAAATGAAGTAAACAAAACTGTTGTAGAAGAACATAGCATATTGAATAATGAAGTTACATTACAAAAAGAATCTAATAATGATGTTAATATAATTAATAAAACCAATAGTAATGACGAAACTGAAGATGGTGATGAATACGAGTATGAAGAAGATATCGAAGAAGAAAATGTTACTGTGAAAAATGAAATTATTGTAAATTCTAACATTTCTTCTAATAATGTAGATACTGTAGATAATGAAGAAAGTAAAGAACATTCTGTTCATAGTACTAAAAGTAATGCATCTGTATTACATAATGAAAATAATAATTCCTCAAATAAAGATAACCAATCAATAGAAAATGTTGATGATGACGAATATGAGTATGAAGAACATACTGAAAAAGAAACTGGTATAACAGAAAATGATATTTTAGATCATGAAACAACCGTTTCCTCAATTAACTTGAATAATACAAGTGATAGTGAAGATGAATATGAGTACGAAGAAAATTTGGAAGAAGAAAATGTTACAATCAAAATTGAAAACGATGCTACGATCAAAAGTAATGTTACTTTAATCGAAAGTAAAGAGGATGATGGCAGTAATAAAGAAAGTATAAGTTTAGAAAATGAGTCTTCTAATGGTTTGAAGGAAGATCAAAGAAGGATAATAATTAAAGATGATAAAATTGAAGAACCTTTAGATGTTACAACTAATAAAAAAGAAAGTGAAGATGAAGAAACAAATGCAACTACTAAGCATAATAACGTGAATGAAACTGATGATTATGATGATGACGATTACTACGAAGAACACATTGAAGATGAAGTGATTAAAGCAACAACTGAAGCAGATTTGCAAGATAACGATAAAACTGAAGTGGAGAAGGAAGATAATTATGATTACGAGGAAGAAATCTTGAAGGGAACCATTGAAGAGCATAATAGTATAGTTGGTATAAATGAAAATGAAGCAACAACGGAAAGTGTAATAATAACTACAGAACAATCTCAGTTACACGAAGAAAATGAAGAATATGATAATGAAAATAATAATTTAACAACGAAATCACCTAATGAAGGTAAGCTTTATGATTCTAACGAAGATTATGAAGAATACGTGGAGGTGACAACAAATTACAATGAGGTAGACAAATCACCTGAACGTGATTTGAACGATAACTTGGGAGAATACGCTAATGCGACTTCAGTTCAAAATGTTACTAATCATCAGCAAACTAAAGAAATTGAAACTACTGAGAGTGTAATTGATGACTATCAAATTGAAGATGATTACAGCGAAGAAATAGAAACAACAACGATGAGTTTTGTAACAAGTACGGATGCGGATTTGAAAGAAGAGGAAAACTACGAGGACTACGATTTGGGAGATTACGAAGATTGTGATACGGGTTTCCAACAAAGTGAAGGCAATAATTGTGTCGGTGAGTTGAAATTGATAAGTATTAAACAAACACGAATGTAGTTAAATCACGCACCTTTCACTCTATGTTTCTCTGTGTACTATTTATTTCTCTCACTCTGACCTTGGGATGGCCTTTCTGCTTTGTACGATTACCTAACCAGTTCCAAATTAGTTTGCATGTCTTAAATTTCTGTTAATTATTCTCTAAATTTTCTTGATTAAAGATATTAACGAATGCGAGGATTCGCCTTGCTCCCACGAATGTGTCAACACTGTTGGCAGCTACAAATGTTCGTGTCCTACGGGATACCACATCGGACCAGAGAATCTTCACGAATGTGTCGATGTCAACGAATGCGAATCGAAACCGTGCTCCCACTTTTGCGAAAACACTGTTGGGAGTTTCGTTTGTTCGTGTCCGGATGATTGGATACTCAGGAACGATACTTGCGTTCAAAACGATTGTCCTCCGGGTTACAAGATGGAAAGCGATGGATGCGAGGATATCAACGAATGTTTGGATGGTGTTTGCGATGGTTTGTGCGAAAATACCAATGGATCTTACGAATGCTCTTGCTACGAAGGTTATTACCTTAATGAAACGACTAAGGCATGCACTGATATTGACGAGTGCATCGATGAATACTCAAATAACTGTGATCAATTGTGTTTGAATACACCGGGAAGTTACAGTTGCGAATGTCATGAAGGGTTTACTTTGATCGAAGGCATTTGCACGGACGTGAATGAGTGCTTGGATTTCAATGGGAACTGCAGTCATCTTTGTGCTAACCTCGAGGGATCGTACCATTGCGCTTGCGATATTGGCTACGTGCTGCAGGAAGATAATAAGACTTGCAATGAATTGGACTTATGCAAAGATAATAATGGTGGTTGTTCTCACGTTTGCGAGAATTACAAGGGAAGCGCTATCTGCGGATGCCCAGATGGTTACGAGCTTTACGACAAGGACTGCTTCAAGACAAGCCCTTGTAAGATCAACAACGGCGGATGTTCACATTTCTGCGAACACATAAACAATACAGTGAATTGCCTTTGTCCTGAAAACCATAAGTTAGTTAACACTAGCTTCTGCGAAATAGACGCATGCTTCGAGGAAAACGGAGGATGCTCACACTTGTGTGAGAATATCAACGGTCAAGCTAGTTGCTCCTGTCCAGATGAAACTTATGAACTTAAAGATAAGATTTGCTACAAGATAAATCTTTGTCTAATCGACAACGGAGGTTGCTCTCACGGGTGCCAGTTCAATAGCAATGAGGTCGTCTGCGATTGTCCGTCCTACCATGAACTGAATGGTAAACAGTGCAAGAAAATAAACCCTTGCGAAATTGATAATGGCGGATGCTCCCATCTGTGCGACTTCTTCGATGGTCAAATTAATTGCGCCTGTCCCAAAGGTTATGAGCTGATTGGCAAGGAATGCGAGAGGTACGATCCGTGCTCTGTTAATAACGGAGGATGCTCCCATGACTGCTTCAACAACAACGGTGATATGGAATGCCTTTGTCCGATAAGATACGAACTGATCGATGCTAAAACTTGCGCTCCCATTGATCCTTGCGCGGATAGAAACGGCGGATGTTCTCACTATTGCTCAAGCACAACAGGTTTCGCACTCTGCCACTGCCCAGAAGGTTTTCAATTAGTAGAAAAAACTTGCGTAAAGATTGATCCGTGCAAGTTACTAAACTGCTCGCATTTCTGCATAAACCAGAACGAATACGCGCAATGCTACTGTCCGGATAACTTGGTTTTGGTAAACAATACGTGCGTAGATCCGTGCGAAGGTTTCGGGTGCTCGCATTCTTGCAGGAGCGTGAGGGGTATGCCCTTTTGCGAGTGTCCCGATCATTTGATGCTTTCAGAGAAGACGTGCATTGAGATAGATCCATGTTTGAGCAAAAAATGTTCGCACGACTGCACCGTAGTAAATAAACAGGCAGTTTGCAAATGCCCAGATAACTACGAACTGCAAGATTCTATTTGCAAACCAATCAATCCATGCACGATTAATAACGGTGGATGCAGTCACATTTGCTATAACTACCGCGGGTTTGCAAAGTGTTCCTGTCCAGACGGTTTTAGATCGCAAGGAAAGAAGTGCTTGGAGGAAAATCCTTGCCAAACAAACAACGGAAATTGCTCGCACACTTGCACCAACGATAACGGAGTTGTATCATGCAGCTGCCCAACTGGGTATACTTTACGACCTAATAAAAGAACGTGCAAGGATATTAACGAGTGTTTAACAGATAACGGAAAATGCTCGCATAATTGCAAAAACACTCCAGGAGGTCACATTTGTCTGTGCCCTAAAGGTTACCAATTACATGAAGACCAGTCCCAATGCACTAAAGTATCTTGCTTCTATAACAATGGAGGTTGCCAGCAAATTTGTAAAAACTCCTACGGCTCTATCAAGTGTGGATGCACTGAAGGATTCACGCTGCAAGAGGACAAGAAGTCTTGCAAGAAAGCTGAATTCAGCGAGTGTCCACTTAAAATCCCCGTTAATGGAAGGGTCAAGTGCACAAATCAAAACAACTCTTCCTATGTTCCGGTCAACACTCAATGTCTGGTGACGTGCGACAGAGGATACAAACTTATGGGCGAAAGTATAAGGACGTGCATGTCTTCGGGAAATTGGGATAGGGGCGATGCCTATTGCTTAGGTATGTATGTTAACAAATCACTTTGGAAGTCAACCTAATCAATGATCTACAGGAGTTTCGTGCAAGAAAATGCCTCATCCTTTGAATGGACGATTTATACCGACGAGTTGTACATCAGGAAAGAACTTCATTGGCGAAAAATGCAAGCTGCACTGTCGCATCGGATATAAACCAAGCCAGGAAATGGAATTGTTTACCTGCCAAACCAACTCGCAATGGTCTCCTGACATTGAAGATAAACATATAGTAAATGCTTGCGTGCAAGGTGATTTCAATTAATCGCAAAAAATCCTTAATTAATCTATTTGTTTTTGTTGTAGAATACTATCATGTTGAACCTTTTATTCGTTGTCCAAATGGGGGTTCATTAAATTTCGATTTACCGAAGGGCAAAAACAGCGTAATGGTTCAAATTCCGAAACCGGAATCAAACGTAGATTGGTGGCGGTATATAATATGCAAATAATATACTCCACTTGTATTAATCATAAACAATTTTATAGATTTGTTAAGGCCACTCCGAGCTGGGCAAAACAGTTGTACTCAAACTTAGGTGCCGGACGCGTCGAGGTGATATTTAATGCATTTAGTCCCACATTAAACACCTCCTCGAGTTGTCATCTTTCGATAAATGTACGAGACACGGAAGCACCTCTAATGACTGGATGTCCTAACAATATGGAGATTACTTTGAGGAAAGATGAAAGGACGAGAACGGTATATTGGCAGGAACCGATTTTCACTGACAACGTGGGTGTTAAGACCGTTTACAAATCAAAGGAATCTGCGTCGTCTTTAGGTCCAGGCTACCATCACGTCAACTATATTGCTAGCGATAATGCTGGAAATAGGGCCTTCTGCCACTTCACGATTTCCATTAAAGGTACTTTACTTTGAAATTCCGTATCAGATCCCTTCCTTATTTGATTATTTATAGAATTTGGATACACCTTTAATTATCCTGGCAGATACCGGGCCGTGCTAATTTGTCCGCACGGAATACAATACATGTCCAACTCTCCCGATAACTATGATGTAAGAGTATCTAATTAAAGCGCTTGGCAAAAAGAATGTGGAATAATATAGAATTATTTTCAGAATGCTATAACAACAAGGAATGGATGCCATTGGAGTCACATACGGATACGTGAGCCAATGGGAAATGCAGCTTACAGATTACCGTCATTCAGAACGCACCATTCCCAGCATGGATCTAATCATAACAGTCATGCCTACAGAGATAAACTGAAGAGGAACTTGTTCGATTGGAACAAAAATTGTTGCTAGAAGAAAAAATATCATATTCCTAATAAAACAATGTGTATATTTTTAATGAGAACAAAGGCAATAATCAGTAACTAGTTTAAGTAAAATAACTTATGTTATCAAATGTAGACAACCCAGTAACCATTTAAGTAAACTATTAATTATACATTTTTTAAAATTGTGCAAAGCACTAATTCGAATTTAATAAACGCATTTATATCGATAATTTGTATTGGTTTTACGTGTGCGACGAGCATAGCAAAAGCGCAATCTGTTATACATCGATTGTAACCAATAAAGCCGATGATAAAACAGGTCGTTAATTAGTTTTTTTGGGAGGACCGTCTGCTACCGTGACAAGTTTTTGGTGTCGTAGAGGAATTTTGAATGAAAATAATATCCGCTGTGCGGTCACAAATGGTGCAAAGTGCGAATGCAAATTGCGTTCACTTATAAGTGCTAACACTTTTTACCATCGAGTAACCAACGGAAAGCGAATATTTTCAGTGCGTCATTTTGCGCGCGTATCCGTTTCCATGACGATACATTTCTAGGTTAGGAAAATAATAATACCATTTGAAGTGTTTATGAGATGTAAAGGGTTGCTTCAACTTGTGCAGCAGATGAAATGCCTTCGTTTGTGCGTCCGAAAGGCTCCAATCCCAGTAGGAGTCCAGCAGTCACCCCAATGTCTGAGAGACAACAATTGGCCCTTCTGATGCAAATGACTTCGCCAAATGCTGATGCTGGCTCAAGGAGTCCATCGAGCTCAAGATCGAGAGACAGAAATGAGAGAGGTGAGACGCCCTTGCATTTGGCTGCAATCAAAGGGGATGTGGAACAAGTATCCAGATTGTTGGGTCACAGGGCAGATCCAAATGTTGCTGACTTTGCAGGTATTATGCTGTACATGAATGGGGCTCTCAGTTTTCTTACAAGATGTTTGCTTTGAAGGTTGGACACCTTTGCACGAAGCTTGCAACCATGGTTGGTATGAGGTCGCCTTCCGCTTGGTCCAGGCTGGAGCCAGTGTCAATGCGAAGGGACTGGACAATGAGACACCGTTGCACGATGCAGCTATTAATGGTCATATGAAGTTGGTGAAGCTGCTTGTGGAAAAGGGAGCTGACGTCAACGCGAAAAACGCCAAGGGTAAAACACCTGTCGACGTAGCCGCCCCTGCTGTTCTATCTCTCCTTAATCCGTCGATGCCTGTAAATGGTGAGTTACTGTTACAAATCCAAAAAGTATTTTTAAATTCGCCCCGTACGACATGTTGCCTACATGCAGGTTAATTCGAAGATGGCGCCAAGTCTTTGCGAGCAAGTGTTGCCAAGCTAATGGCCCGTAACTTCCCCGAAGTGGTACTATCTGGATTAGTGAATATTATCAATTTCGTTTAGAAAGTCAACCTATCTGGAAATGTATATGTACTGTGTATGCAAATAACCCCATGTCTGCGGATTCGGTTCAAGAATACGTTGCTTTTAGTACTCATCATCGGGATTGATTCTGATTGGAAAAGGGCCGTGGAAGGGATGGCAGCATTAGATTCGCAAATGTGTTTGTGAGAGTGCAAGTTTGTTGTATATATACTATATATATATATATACATACACACATCTATATACCAAAAGTACATAGATGCACAGACGTATTATATATATATATAGTATATATATATATTGGATGTGTGCGAAGTTGCTGGTCAGTTTCTTATTGTTGTTCAGTTTTATTATAACTTTTTGTTTGTGGGCAATAGCCGATAGTGGTCGTGCAAGTGCACCAACACTGTACAACTTCCGACCGGCTTCTGACCTGAGATGCGACGGGCATCCCAGTTACACAAAGGTATGTCGACGGTTGTAATGGACGATGGCTAAACACACATGAAAGAAAACAAGGAATCTCCGAGTGCTTCGTATCAGTTCCCTCATTGTTACCCATCGCTGTTGTCGCCTACAGTTCTTTCATTTACTTTTATTTTTTATTCTGCGTCGCTTACTGTACATTACACTCCTTGGTGCGTTCTCATAATATTTTCTTTATTTATCTAATGGCTCTGCTAGTTATGTATGCATCTTCATTGGCATCCACTCTTATGTTTATCGCTTTCTTTTATATATATTTTTTTTGTTAATTTCATTCGATTACGTTCTTCTCTATCCTATTTATTCTACTCTCTCTATTGAATGTTGACAAATGCTGTATATGTATACCAATTGCCGTGTTTATTTGTTTAGATGTTTACAGTTTATAAACCATAACTGTTGAAAATAAGATCAATACAATAATAATTGGTTTTACATTTATTGTTGATTGCATGCAATATTAATATATAAAAGTTATAGAATCAAAATTCTGAAATAGAACATTCACTAATCAATAGCACATTTTAATTATTGTTATTCAAAATGGCGGCGTACAGAACTTAAGTACATATGAACATCTTAGAAATTACATTTCTGAAATAATATATTCACGATTTCTAAATAAAAGTTATTTAATTTACAACATTTGATTTGTTTATAAATCTATGTTGTTACATATTTCTTTTCTTAATTTATATGCATTTTTTGTAGCAACGATGATGTGTTTAATTCGAACATTTTTTATTGACTCTATTGGAACTGGGACGTGACTCATGAGTACGTCGTATGAATAATTATGGTTTATAAACAGTGAATTTGCATGAATCGATAAACGTGTCGTATGTAAGAAATCATGTACTGATCGAGTACATATGTTTTCGTTTTAGAATCGAGTGTATCGTCGCGTTTGCAGCCTCGTTCGAGGGATGAGAAGAAAGTCACAGACGCAAGCAATAAAAAGCAATCCGGCGACGAGACCATGGAGGGACCAAAACCTAACGAAGACGTGTACGAATTCAAGGCGGCTAAAGAGTCCGAATCTCCTGATCATGTCAAGTCTTCAGCTGACGGTGATCAAGAAAACGTAGAATCTGCCGATCAGCCACCGGGCTCCAATCAGAATCAAACTGATGATAACAAGAGGAGTTTCAATGAGATGAATGAACCTCTGGAGGAGACGGATGAAGAGAATAGAAGGAAAAAACGAAAAGAGGATGTTAATAAGGAGGGCAACATTAAGGGAGGGAATCAGCAGAGAGTAACTGCTCAAAACAAAGGACAAAACAGTAAAGCGGCCACAGGGAACAAAGTGGGGGCCGTGAACGTTAGTAAAACTGCTGATAGGAAGAGTCCGGTGGATAGTCCAAAACCAGCGAATGCTAGTAGCGATGCCGAATTGGAAGATGGAAAAACAGATTTGAAGGTCCCGCCGTTGAAGATTGTAATTCCGCAAAGTACGGCTAGTGAACAGGAATCAGGCCAGAGCAGAAATGGAAAAAGCAATTCGCAGAGATCTCATCAAGCTTTGCCGTACGTCGTACCTAGCAACAGCGAAGGAGAGAAGGAAGGAAACAGTGGTAACAACAGCCCCACGGATGCCGGCGGCAACAAAGAGGACAAAAAAGAAGGGAACGTTGGTAATGGAGGAGATGACCAGGTAGAAACATTCAGCATAAAATGTAAACAGCTATATAATAAGCAACCTTTTCTTGCAGCGAACAAGCGGTCATCATCAACGAGTGCTGCGCAGCTCGCATCGTTCAGGTACGCAGGGGAGTGCAGACAGAAGCAGCAACAATTCCAGTCCGCAGTTGCAACGATCCCATTCCCCATCGCCTTCCGCATCCCCTGCAGCAACTTCAACAGCCAGTGCTACCAACGTGAATAATGATTTACCGGTTACCAATAGTGGTGTGCAGTCAGGTTCTTCTGCTACCTCTGCGAAATCTTCGGACATACAACAACCCTCTGCTAATAGCGACACGGAACCGTCAACTTCTTCGGGAGCTTCGTCGTCAACAACCGCGGCCTCGACCCCCGCACCAGTTGAACTGCACCCAAGGAAAAGGAAGATGAGACCCAGTAAAGATGCCTCCATAGTAGCGCAAAGTCATGACCCTCCAGAACAACCCGCAATATCTGAAGTACATCCCCATGAACAACCAATTACTAATTGCTATCAATTGTTCCTGAACATTCGTACTCAGGTAAAATGATCAATGTGTGATTAATATTGTTAGCCTAATGATATTTCAATAATTACCAGATTGCCAGAAGAAGGAAGGGTCTATTCCCTGTGCAGCCTAAGCCGCCGCAAGGATTTAAGGACTATTTGATGAACCGGTGCACTTACGTTTTGGCTGGAACGTCACCGACATCTCCGAACATAACGTATCCAATTAGTCTGCAAGCACAGTTGAAAGATCTTTTCGGTGAACAGGAAAAAGAAAGGTACAAACTCCGAATGCAGCACGTCATCGAGAAAGAAAAGCTTGTTTTAAGCGTGGAGCAGGAGATTCTGCGGGTGCACGGTCGAGCCGCCAGAGCTCTAGCTAATCAAGCGCTGCCCTTTTCCGTGTGCACCATTTTAAAGGATGAAGAAGTTTACAATTTGATTACACCAGAGCAGGAAGAGAAAGATCGTAATGCTAGGTCACGTTACAATGGTCGACTTTTCCTTAGCTGGTTACAAGATGTTGATGACAAATGGGAGAAGATTAAAGAACATATGCTGTTAAGACACCATAACGAAGCTGAGTCACTGTGTGCCGTTCAAAAGATGGACTGGGAATGGAAAATGAAGGAGCTTTCATTATGCGACGCGAAAACTGTTCCCAAGATTGAAGAAACACACGTTCCGATGGTGCACGTCAGTGATGATTTTGATCTTCTACCTGCTTGAACGATGTATATATTTACGTCTACTTTGTATATAACAATAAGAAAGAAAGTGATATAGTTTAATGTAAAGTATATTGTAAACAAATGTATATTAATATATTAAATCTTCTTGACATCAGGATATTTCAAGACAATAGATAGTTGCTTCTATCTGATTTTAAATGTCTTTTTAATTATTCGTCCATTTAAAGTCCTTTAATAAAATTTACCTAGTACAGACTATATTTAAAAATTAATAAGTATTTTCCAAAAAATATATACAAGATTTGTTTGAGACTAAGGAACAAGTACAGAGATATGAAACAACTTGTATAAACATGAAACTTAGATGAATACTTAAACAGAAAAATAAAAGGGAACATCTGCAAAACAAACATAAAAATGGTGACCTGTTTTCATGTTCAGTTCTTAATACGATCACCGGTGGAGACGTATTTCACCCGATAATTAATAATGTCTAAAAATGATAAATGAGAATATATATTTAGAGCGTATAATAGAATATAAACTCACAGAAAGTATTTAAACTGGACAACATTGGTTCAAAATGTTTGTCATGCGCGACTTGCGGGCATTAGGCCCCATCTGTAGTTAGACTCTAATATTTCTAATCACTATTGTAGTTTTAGTTGCCTAGTCTGAGGCATGCAAATTAATTCGTAATAATTGCGGATGCGAAAAAATTGCAGCTAATATTCGATGCTGCGTTTTTGGAAATATGCAGGTCAATTGGGTAATGGCTGTCTCGAAATCCGTGTATGGATTGGTACGTGGACGATTTGTTGACGATGGGTTTAGGTATGAAAAGACAGTTGGAAAGGGGTGATTGTTCCAAACAATGGTTGGGTGAATGCAGAAATGGTGGAGTGAACATTTCAAATTTGGTGGGTGTCATGCGCATTATGGGGCACGCCGCCCCGTGCATCAGACATGTTTGCATTCGACATCCGGCAGTCGTTCCCCTTATGGAAGTAGCGTCGCGGCAAAGATCTACCACGATCAAGGCGCGAATCCCGTCCTCGCGAAACCACCGACCCATCTTGTAAAAAAGCGCGTCCAGTGGCCATATTTCGGCAGATGGAGACCCCAAACTCGGAAGGTGTCGTCCTACCGGACATTTCCGAAGCCGAACACCTTGCGAACGAGCACGATGGCGGCGAGAACGGCGGCGACAACTCGGTGGACACTAAGGAACACATCACCGTGCAAACCGTAAGACATGGAGGAGTCACTCTGCCTGTGGGTTCCCTCATCACCTCCACATTTAACGTCATCACCCAAGACCAGCTGCCTCACTTTAAACCCATGCTCTGCGTAGACAATGGCTACATAGCGACCGATGGTTCCGGCGCTGAGCTGAAGACGATCGTTCTGCAGGAGGAGGTGTCCTCTGGCAACACCCCCGTAGCCGTCTCCACAGTTAACATAGGAACTTGGAGCGAGTCAGCCAGTCTGCCTGTGCTGCCCATCCGTTGCAAGACCACTTCAGCCGAACTCCACAAGAACAGATTTGGATCGGGGGGCAGAGGTAGATGCATAAAACTTGGAACTGCTTGGTATACTCCAAGCGAGTTTGAAGCTCTCTGTGGTCGGGCTTCCAGCAAAGACTGGAAGAGGAGCATACGATTTGGTGGCAGAAGTCTCCAAACACTTATTGATGAGGGAATCATTCTACCGCATGCAACAAGTTGTACATGTGCAGCTTGCTGCGATGATGAAACAGCAACAGGACCAGTCAGACTCTTCACACCGTACAAAAGGAAACGGAGAAAAGAAAATGATGGTAACTATAATTACTAATATATGACTACATTCACCATTTTAATACATACAGTATTTTTATCTGATTCAAAAATAGGACAATAAAAACTTGACATGACATTTATAGCATACTTAGATTTCCTTAAAAATGATTTATATATTACAAAATTGCAATAATTATATTCTTTAGCTGTAATCTCATTCTCATTATCAAAACCACATACATTAATTAATGCTTCCTGCTTTTAGTTTTCCCAGAATTTGATAATAACATTTATAGCAACAATAATAACAAAAAATAACCTCAGTGCTATAAAAATGAAGAAATACAATAAAAAGGAAATACATTTATCGCTCTATTTTTAAGTACTTAATATAAACATTTCCTACAACATATTAAAGATATAATATTGTGTTAAGTCAATTGTGTACAATCAGCAAATAACTGACATCATCAGAAAGCATAAAATTCATACTAAGCAAAAATATGGAGCTAAGTAACTGTCTTTTTATCTACAATATAAACTCATTACTTAAGTAAATATGTTTGTGATAATAATTATTAATCAAACAAATTATCTTATTTAATTAGCAATGTTATGTTACCATTTTGTAATGTATTTATAATTTTGGTGAAAATGTTACTGTTTAACTGTATTTTTTATATAACAGTAATTGTTTTATTTAGTTGGCCATTACCATTGTGTTATTATTTTGCAATGTTTCAATTTTCATTGAAAATTTTACTTGTTGATTTATTACATATTGTAGTATTTTGAACTGTAATTGTTAATCAAAGAAATTGTCATATTTGATAGGAAATTATGCTATTATTGAGCAATGTCATCGATTGTCACAATTACTATTTTTGTTTTTACATGAATTCATCATTAATTTGTAAATTAAGGTTTTCAAATTTTCGTTTTTTCAGGACCAAATAAGAAACGGGAACACAGCGGTGATGACAGTGAAGATGGTCACCCTTCCAAAGAAGAGGCATGGCAGAATCTCGCCGAGGGTTTGGATAGCAGTGAATACCACCTGATGGAACCTGTGGGCAACTCTGATCCGACGGCGATTTTAAAAAGATTGGAAGAAATTTCAAATGCGATTGGTCGTTTATCAAGTGAATTCAAGCGGGGCGTAGAAGAAGTCAAAGAAGTGATCAGTCGACAAACGGAGAAGTTCCAAAGGGAGAAAGATTCCGCAGTGCTCGCTGCGAGGGTCGAAGCCCAAGTTGCAGCCCTCCAGCCTGAATCGAATGATAATACTTTACAACCTTCCATGGATAATGAGCAGCAGAAGAAGGTGTGTATAGTTTTTACCAATTAACGTAAACATCACTTAATTTGCTTTCTTTATTTTTTTTCCATTGTCGATGCAGTGCGCAAATTGCAATAGGGAAGCATTGGCCGAGTGTTCCTTGTGCCGAAGGACTCCTTATTGTTCCACATTCTGTCAAAGAAAGGACTGGGGCTCGCATCAAGTGGAATGCGTCCGAGGTGTTGCAAATGATACGCAGCAACAGTCTATTATGCTCATTGTCGAAAGCTCTGAGCAACAATAAATATATAGAATTATTTTATATGTATAAATACGATATACCATATATACTGTTTTTATTTTAGAAATTATCTTTTGGATATCTATAAAATTTTCTGTTTAATGTTAATTTAAAAAAAAGAAACGCAGCTTTGTTTAGTACTTAAGTTCTTACATACGTATTTTTAATTTCATCCTTATATAGTTTTATACGAACTAAGAAGTATTGCTGTTTAAAATTGTGATACAATTTAGATATTAATACAAAAACACATTGTTACAAATTAATCGCATACGTACAACAAGAATGTACACGTTATTATTCCTGGTTATCTTTCATTACAGTCGGTATGTATATTGGGTTACATTACTTTTCGTAAGTTTTTTTAAAAATAATATTTAAATTTGAAAATTTCTGTTATTGTTGATCCTCATCCAAATTCAAGTTTATTTTATCTTTTTGATAATTAATTATATTGCCTTAATGATAAACTATATTTATTGAAAATAATAATCATATTTATTGTAACAGTCACAAAACGATATTCATACAATAAGAGTGCTAATGAATAAACTGTTATAATGAGATATTTGGGATATTTTTTTGTTTAATGTCAAAGCCCTGGATATTTATTAAGAAAACGGTTTGCGTTGATTGTGAAAGCAATATAAATAATTTTTTGAGTACAATGCTATGGGTGAATACTTGAATTGCTCTGATTTTGAATAAAGTAGATGTCAGAACAGAACATGGAGAAAACATTCCGTTCTGTCACTAGTATTTTCGCTGTTCTGTTTTTACCTTTTCTTAGATTTTCGGTCATCCAAGATATAACCGTACGTTGTATTATATACCAAATGGCTATTTAAAGACTACTTTATGTCCTTTATTTTTGTTTTGAGGAAGTAACAATAGATACAGATTTAAAAACTATTAAAAGTTTCCACAAACACAAAACAAATTGGTCCATGATTACCATTGTTTCATTGAGTGATCATCAAAGTACAATTGAGATATAATAGAGGAAATTTCAAAGGTATATCAATGGACTGTTATCGTATTTACATTCACTAATTGTTGTTACATTGTTTATGAATAAAATATACAAAAAATTAAATGATCCGTATACAATCACAAATCTGATGAAATTTCATTGAAGTAAATATGAATTTTATTTATATTTTCGAAATAACGTATGTGGTGACTTTGTTCTCAACGAATGGTATTAATATTTATTTCTCATAATAATAAAGTAAAGTTTATTGACCGAATATAAAATATGAACAATAAAATATGAAAATGGATAAGAGATGATACATTGTATCTTTAGACATAAAATTAAGAGACATGAAGAGGTATTTGGCGAGGAAAGTAATAATTATCGTTTTGAAATAAAAGAGATCATTAGGAGGATAATGCAGGAAACATACGTATGGGTAAACTCGGAAGTTGTCGATGAATCTTCTGTACCAATTTCGTTCAAATGCTTTGATGTATTTAATTTGTTGATATATGTATACATTATTATTAAAAACAACATTACGCCAAAAATAGGACAGAATTTGGGTAATAAACTAAAAATATAGTGATGCGTCAGTGCTTTACGAAAAACCTGATATGAATGAAGGAGTCTTATCAATATTCCAAGAACACTCTGCAAAATACTCGTGAATTGATCAAATGTAATGCTTTTGAGATTAAACGACTGTTAATTCCATCGAATTTAAACGAGAAAACTTCTGGATTAGTTATTGCAGGAATTACATAATTTGCGTAATTTTTCGAAAGTGATCATTTAACCGATAAGCATCCGTTCAAATCGTGATGTAAACAATTGGAGGATTAACACTAAATCCTTTGATATCTCAGATACCAAAGTATAAATAGCGTATTAGAAATCCACTAAAAATCCGGCACATCTTTTATTTGCAATGGACTTAAAGGTGTTGCGGATTCGAGCAAAGGAATTAATTCGATTGCTCGTAGATAAAGTTTTCCTACATCTAGTAAATCCGAGATTTGATTTTTATTAATGATAAGCTTGTGTTCGTGGAATTAAATATTTGCAATGTATTGGCAATTTAAATAAATTATTAATCTGATTGTTTTCCTATCGACAGAGATAACAATTTAATCTGCGGTAGCCAATTTCGCCTATATATAAAACCTTCCGATCGGAAACGATTGTTTTACTTCATATTTGCGTATAGTGCAAAGTAAGTGATTATCTTCGTTCCTAATATTATTAATTATACTAGTGTATTGATTGTTGTGTCTTTTGTAGATGAAATTCGCGATAGTTCTTTTGGGCCTAGCGGCTCTGGCTACGGCCAATGCGGATGGATGCGATCCAACAAAGTGCGTACTTCCGGATTGCAGGTGTCCGGGAACCGATATTCCCGGTGGATTGGACAGCCAAATCATCCCTCAGGTAAATTGAAGATCAAAACCGATTATTTCCTTTAATCCTGCGCAATTTTAATGTAGATGGTGTACTTCACTTTTGACGATGCCATCACCATGGACAACTTCCAAAAATACGAATCCGCCTTCTTCCACAGGCAGAACCCGGACGGATGTCCGATGTCTGCGACTTACTTTGTTTCCCACGAGTACACCGATTACAGCAAGGTTTGTCGAATCTGTTTCATTGTTATCAGCGAGAATAACAGTTTTATTTTTAAACTAAGCTCCATCAATTGCACGCTCACGGACACGAGATTGCGTTGCACTCCATCACGCACACCCCGATGTCCGATTATTGGCGCAACCTTCCGGTCGAGGAGCACTTGAAGGAGTTTGGAGGCGAGAAGAAATTGATCAGCAAGTTCGGAAACATCCCCGAAGAGGACATCAAGGGGTTACGTCTTCCTCTCTTGCAATTGTCCGGTAATTTACGAATTGCACAACATTGTAACACATGTTATTGTACCTTTGCTTTATTTTTTGTAGGAAACAACTCGTTCGTTGCTGCTAACCAAATTGGTCTCAGCTATGACTGCTCTTGGCCTTCGAGGCAATTCATCGAGCCCGGCATGTGGCCGTACACCTTGGATTCTGGAGCCACTCACGATTGTCCTCTTGGTGATTGCCCAACCAATCTGCAGCTTCCCGGCTTTTGGATATCTCCAATGGTCATGTGGTTCGATGATATCGGAACCGGCTGCTCCATGGTTGATGCTTGCACCAATATGTAAGAAATATTCTAAAACATCAAAGAACAATAAATTTATTAATAATTTTAGCCCCGATGATGTTGATGGTATTTTCAAGTTCATGTTGAGGAACTTCGATATGCAGTACAAAGGAAACAAATCTCCATTCGGAGTTTACATGCACGCCGCTTGGTTCGGACAAAGAGCGAACGCTTTTGAAGCTTTCAACAAGTTCTTGGATCACCTCGAGTCTTTGGATGATGTCTATGTGGTAATTCAATGAGATTTAAATGTGAAATGAACAAGACGCTACTTTGTTGTTTGTTTTCAGACCAGCGTAGGTAGAGGATTGGATTGGGTGAAGAATCCTAAGAATGTTAAGAATCTGGGCGATGTCTGGTCCAAATGCCAGAATACATATGAGCCGGAATGCGATTCGCAGGTTTGCAAATTGTTCAAGGGTGTTGAAGAGCGCTACATGACTGTTTGCGGAGAATGCCCCAACGAGTATCCCTGGTTGGAAAATCCTCTGGGAAATTAATAAAAAAATCATTTAATTAATTTAGTAAACTATTAGAATACTTAATCTAATAATACACACATGTAGTAGACGTTTATAACAATAATACTGTGAAACTTTCAACTTAAAATAATTATTAATCCATTACCTTTTATTACATCCACAACTGATACGAGAATAAACATACAATTTAATACAAAAAAAATGTTTATTACAGATATTGTTTATTATTATTGAAGCTGATTAATCATATCATAGAAAAAGTAGCTTATATCTTTAAAGCTCCAGAATCTCACGGATTACAGTGTAATGATAAATTTCCAAAAATATCGCAAGATGTCTTTGTTAAGTTTAAAAATTGCCTCTAGGTGTATTGTGTAAACTAATATAGTGGTTTATTGTAGAATTAATTAATCAAATTTGTATTCGGAGAAAAAAACAAAGTAAACAAATTATGTTAAAAATTAACTATTATTTGTGAATTAGAATAAATTAAATGTTTTGCTAAATCAATTAAAACATATACAAAATTGGAATTGCCAAAAAATGTGGAACGCTTCACGATTTTGCGTGTCATCCTTGCGCAGGGGCCATGCTAATCTTCTCTGTATCGTTCCAATTTTAGTATATGTATTGCCGAAGCAAGTACACAGTTAAATACCCAGTTATTCTATATGTACTACCACATGATATCTTAAATAGGAAACAGAGCTCTACACTATAACTGTTTTTATTAAAAATATAATAAAGATATACAAAATTGCTTCTACAAACTTATTAACATTATTTAATTTATTGTAAAAAATAAGGAAGATTTAAAAAATATTGTATATTAAATAGATTAAAATTAAAACTGTGAAAAACAACAACTTATGTAACCATTGTAACACTAATCTGAAACTTCATTTGTAGTAATAATGCTGAAGTTGTATTACTTATACAGTATATATTATTTAGGGTCTACTACATTCGCCCGTCAATCATTGGCCCGACGCCATTCGCCCGACGCTCATTAGCCCGACGGTATTAAACGCCCGACATTCATTAGCCCGATTTTTCGTTGTCTCGAACATTTTATGTTGTGACAACACTGTACGTTGCGTGTCTTAAACATGCAAAA
>JAFMTC010000129.1:268922-281335 GCA_018845635.1 Nicrophorus orbicollis
TCACTAGCTCTCCAAGTCCCCTCGCCCCGCCAATAGTACAGCCCCTCGTAACAGGGCCGGATTTGCTTATAAGTATTGTCCCAATCTATCCATTCTTTGTCTGCATATGAAATAGTTCGTTTTTCTTAATTCCTCTTTTAGTAAGATTTTTTTAAACAATCGTCTAATTTTAGTTATTTATTATTAAGTGTGCGAAACGCACTGATTTCCGTGCCGGATTAGGATCACTGAACAGTTGCAGGTGTTTCGTGGTGACGCAGAAGAGCGTCGTGCTTAAATATCGTAATTTTTGTAACAATCAACTAATTTCTTTTACTTTTCTATGAAGAACATATAAAATTTGCATTGCATTCATTTAAATTAAAATTTACTAGGGTAGAAAGATCTATAGTCTATAGTACTTTACAGAACTATACTTTATTATGTTTGTATTTCTTCAATTTTATTGCATTGACTTTTTTTATAATTGTTGTAATAATTAACAAAATTAATAAACAATTTCAATGCAGAAAAACCTTCAGTCAATAGCACTTCGTAGAAATGTTTATTTTTTAGTTTTTTTTCTTCATTTTTATTATACTTGTAAGATTTTTTTTGTAAATTTTTACAAGAAATATTCTTGTTAATTTCAATGCACGAAATAATTTGTAATTAAGTACTGTTTAATTAGAATATTATTTCTTAAATTTTTACCAATTTGTTTTCTTTATAATACATTTATTGTAATATATGCTACTTGGAAAGTCACATGTAATATTCACGATATGCGTTCAAATATCTGCACTTATTTTGGTTTCTATTAACAAGTACTTACGCAAGTTACTCGCCAAATATCGCGAATGCTTTACGATTTGCTCATGTTCGATTGTGTATTATTACATTGTATAAATAAACAAAATTATGTCCTTATTTTTAACAATATCTCACTGTAAATATGGCTAACCGATTGACATTTCTAAAATAATATAGATTGATTTCAATACACCCATACCTCGGCTTAGATAAGTTCCACAAAACTTGGCCGAAAAGCGAAAAGCCGTATAACGAATCAACTATTGCGTTTGCGCAAGATTGGCAACATGTAGATATGTCAACATCGAAAAAGTTTTTTTTTTCCGTTATAGCGAAAAATTTTAGGCCGTAAATCGAAAACGTGCCTTAATTGAAGAGGCTCGTTCTAACGAAATGCCGTAAAAGGAGCGGCCGTATAGCGAAGTATGGGTGTATTAAAAATTTAGAATTTTCTATTGCATCGCATTTGGATACTTAACATTTTTTAAGATTTTAACAAAAAAAATAGTGATAAGCAATCAAAGATTTATGGGTAGACCCGAACGAACCAACAGGATTGATTGTAACAAAGAGGACATATGTTGCTGATCCTTCTTTTAGCGTTTGACGATTTGAATATTACTCATATGTTTTTATATTAAGTAATAACATCAATCAATTAATAAGATTTGTTTCAGTACAAGTACTTTGTCACGGGTCTACTTCATTTGACCGACGCTCAAATTTCCGACATCTATTAGCCCGACGGTATTGAAGTCCCGACAATCGTTTTCCCGATTGTATCGATTTCGCGACATCGGTTATCCCGACTATATCAAATTCCCGACATCCATTATTCCGACACTCGTTATCGCGAACATTTTATTAGATTTTGGACGTTGTGCAACGATGTTGGTAAACTGTGACAACACTGAACGTTGCGTGTCTTGGACCGGTCCAATGATAGGGATAATCTTGTGGTTCAATGGTAGCAATAAAGTTGTCATATTTTTGTGCTAAGTGCCCCGCTTAACCTAAATCCGGTCCTGTTCCATACCATCCCCCATATATGATGGAAACAAACAAAAAACTAGCAGCTACAGAACTGTACTAGTTGGAGTATACGATAGTATAGTTGGCGTGGCACAGGCCCAGACAATTCAACTGGATTCGCACACATCACGTAGCAACGAATCGAGCTGACAATGTAATTTGTCAGTTTTGTGTTTTGTGCTGCACGAAAAAATAGAGAGAGAGAGAGAAAGAGAGAGGGCCAGAAACAAAACGGAAAAATACCACCCTCTCCCCCCCATCAACCTCCACCGACTGCATCCGGAACAATGTTAAATTAATGCCTCGCATGTATTCTCACTTCCCTCAGCCGCACTATATTTACCAATTAAATTTAATTTTACTGGCAGCTTGATGAATGTCTCTCTTTTACCCACCTCTTCCTCCTCCTCCTCCACCCTTACCAAACGCACTCCTGATAACAAATGCAGAATAAACAATTCATTATATTCCTGTCGAGCGTTCGTTTCCATACCATTTTTTTTAGTTCGCTCGTTTTCGTTCGGTATTAATTATATGTTTAATACACATCGTGCATATTGTATGAGTACATAGTTTATAACCGAGTGCATCGATGATGATTCGGTGCTGCGGTGCACGCAAACTCGTTTATGAACAAAAATACAATGTAATATTCATGCAGATGTGGATTGTACGAGAGTTCCATTTTCGATCGTTATGCATAATTCAATCGCACCAATTGATCGTTCGAAGAATTATGTTGCATAATGTAGATTAATTTTATACATTTCTAAGTTCAATGCAAATTTTGTCATGAATCCAATCATTTTCAGTTTTATCAACATTTTTCAATATTTCATTCATATAATTTTCTACTAAAAAAAAATGCGCATAAAAAGGTATAATTATATTAATCTAATAATAATTCTGGCATTTTAATATTGAGGTTGCTTTTAGTAATAATTAATTATTTAAAAAAATGCTCAAAACAAGATAAAACTATAAGACACTTTTAATAATTTGCATAATTATGGCATAATGGAAATGACTTTATTATTAATATAAAGGCAGAACTAACGTAAAAGCTTGATCTCAACTTGACGGCTCTAAATATACTAGTCATGCTTAGAGTTAAGTTCGATGACTGCACCATGACTGTTATCATTTGTATAAGCATAGTCTTCATAGTCAATTTGTCTATAAACAGTTAATATTTTTGAATAAATTGCTAACTTATCTAATTTTCTACACTAATTGCATTGATTTTGTAATGAAAATATTCTGTTATTTGCATTTACATATTTAAATACAGTCAACCCTCCTATAACGCGGTGAGTGCGTACCGCGTTATATGGAAACCGCGCTATAAGAAACTCGGATTTAACCGTACAAACCAGGCTAATTCGTAGCGTGTTCTATGGAAACCGTCTACAACGTTGTATGAAAACCGCGCTATAAGAAACTCGGAATTAGTACAAATCACATCATTCGTACCGCGTTATATGGAGACCAATAAATACAAAACACATGATAAATTATAAATTATTTTTATTGAATTGAATTGAAGAGTTCATATAAGGATTGATAAAAAAATGAAACAAGAATTAAACTAAAAGACTGTTTTTCAACAAAAACAATAAAATTATGTAATCTTTCAACACTCATCCTCGCTTTCAGATATGAGTCACCTAACTCTTCTTCTTTTAATGGGCAAAATGTCTTCATCACTTAGTTCATCTTCACATTGGTTTTCGATTGTAGCTTTTTTTTCTAACTCCACTAAAACCTCTCTATAGGGAGCTAAGCAATTTCTTAACTCTTTCTTAAACTTTACGTTGTGCACCGTCGAACGATCAGTTTGAATGAAATGAAGTTCCAATTCTTTATCCAAATTTAGCCCTTTTTTCACATCTTGTAAATCGAGATTTGGCACCCATTCGTTTTCCTTATTTATATTAAAATCTCTTACAATATCTAGTTACTAGAGTCGTTAATAGACTGCGCGGAAGGAACTTATGAAATGCTAATGAACGGAAACCGCGCTGTAAGAGTACCGCGTTATAGGAGTGCTAACGCAATTTCAGCTCCGCGTTATATGGAAATCGCGTTATAGAAGGGTTGACTGTATATATATTTGGTGTTAAGTTTTGTTAATGGAAAATTCATGTTCTTTTTCTTATCAAATAAATTCGTTTCTTGTTGTAAATATTAACTATGATTTAATACTGTAAATAATAACTTTTTTTTCAGATCTAGTTATTCATTTTTAATGTGAAATAAGGATGTTATAAAATGGAAGTGTGAAGCTGGCAGTTAGCGATTTGATCTTCCTCTTCATAATGTATTGAATATATAAGAAATTACGTGTGATAAATCAGGAGGGGCAAAATATTCGGCGCCAGGAGGAGTGTCGGAGAATTCGGCGAGGCGCGAATACATAAATTCTTCGTTCCATTTGTGAATATAAAATGAATAAAAATATTTATCTTTTTGTCAGGGAATTGTGTAGCCATAATAAAGAGCGGAACGTCGGCCATAAATTGGGCCGTTCACAGAGGCGCCAGGTCTTAATATCCGCGCGCGATTTATTCGATGTGCAGCTTCTTCCTCATCCTCGTTGCTTTCTTTCCGTACACACATACCACTCACATAAGATATATCAATGATGGACAATGAATGCGATGCATTGGTTTCAACTGTTGTTACCTGAAATGGAGCCAAATGGGGGACACGGCGCAACCTCGCTGTACGTACAGGTGGTCCCTTCAATAATGGAATCCTATCCGTCCATTCACCATCTCACATCCGTTATTTATAAAGACATATACACTATATACTAAGGGGACGCGCGCTGGGACTACAACTACTACCATTCTTTCCACAAGTGCATCAATAAATTACGAACGGGGCATGGCATGGAGAGAGCAGCAGCCAGAAACCGTCGTCTGTTCCTATACTTTACTACTACTTCCTTGCAACTTGTTTCTTTATTTATAACCAAAAGTGGCTGGATCTTGCTGCACCATTCCCTATCATATAACTTTCATTATTATCGAATGCAAACAATGCAACACTCAACCACTGTCTATCTACATTTTACTAAAATAAACACCATAACATCATTTTTTCTTTTCTATACTAAATATATGTTAGGCACCACTGAGGTTGAGACGTGTAATGAGAAGTTAGAAGAGTTAAGAGTTAAGCAATTGCTGAAATAGAGTAGTAGAGAGAATGATTCTTTGTAATTCCACCCGCACATTTTGGTCATACGGCTTGAACAAAATATAAACCTCTTAACAAAAATTAACAATCAATTTCACTATTTCAATAATTTTATTACAGTAATACATATTGATGATTTATGCAACTACTTGAAAATTTTCTGTAACAATAACTTATATAAATTCATTTTATTCAGTTTCCGCATAATATAATATTTGATGGATGCAGAGTCTCAAGTGGACATATTTTTGATGAAATGATGAAATTCAAATTCATATTAACTTAATATTCAACTTTATTCTTCAACATACTCTCCTAAGATACATTCATTCCAACGGTTCTCTAACGTTACTATGCATATTTTGTTGAAAGATTTGTCTCAAAATAGGTCTCAGTTTTGATAACTTCTTCATTAGACCCAAATTTCTTTCCTTTTAGCATCTTTTTCAGCCAGTAGTAGAAATGGCTAGATCTGGGGAGAACGATGGAAGAGGAAGCAATTTGAATTCATTCTATTTTATGTTATATAAATATTACTTTAAAAAAGTATATTAAATACATATAATTCTGGGCAGAAAGACGTTGGTCAATAGCCCTTTGATCCAATAAATATATTTAATAATAATTCATTGTTTTGTGATAGAACGATCTAGTTATGATGAAAATCCCTTAAGAAATTCTTAAATTAACATGAGACAAAAAAAAACATGAATTTGGTAAAAAGAAATAATATGCTTGCCACTAAAGCTGAATAGTGTTTTGAATAGGGATTATAAAGGTGTGAAGCTTTGCACCGGCAGAGAGATTACAACCGACTTAGAGATCTGCATATTAATGTAGCCCCCCTAAATTTCCATTAGCGCTCATTATATTTACGAAATTGGTTGTTAGACTAATGTGACGAGAGAAAAAAACACAAAATTTGAAATCCATTGAAGTGTTGAGTTGTTTTGTTAATTTGTTAGTACAATTTGTAATTCACAATCGCCACAACAGTTCTAAAGCCATTCCTCGAAGAGTGCGGATTTAATCAATCTGCGTTTGAAAACTATATAAATTTTGATTGAGAAAATAAAAATAAAATATAAAATAATGATAAGTTTTGAAGACCTCGATTAGTCCGGTTTCAAAAACTCCGAGATTAACAATCGTTCGGTTTAAAAATGTGAAAACTTACTAAATTTTAATTAACAATATAAAAATTAAATTAAAAAATAATGTGCATATAACTATTTGTAGGAGGTTTTGAATTCCTCAAATAGTACGGTTTTCAATATTCTAGTCTATTAGCAAAACTAAGCTTACCTCGCATTAATAAAATATGTATTTTCTTAACTAGTGTTTAAGATGAATGTATTAATAATTATGGTGGATGCGCCGGGTGTTTGCTTTTGCAAAATTTACATTTACTGGATTCTCTAACTTTTGATTTTATTTAACGTTGCGATAAATATAAAAAACAATTAATATTGATATAATAATAGTGATATTATAATACGAAATGGTAGGAAGATGCTTTTACTGTAGTAAATTCAATTTTGATGTAGGAATATTGTTTATTTTATGGTTTTAGTCTAAAATAATCGTTCTGGCTTGGAGCGTGCACCAAGTAATAATCCGAACGGAACTCTTTTCCTCATTTTAAGTAATGGCTTTAATGGAAGAAACAAATTGACTATTTGGATGTTTTATTGCGGAGGGAAGGAATTTGCAGGGTGCCAGCCGGAGGCGTCCGTGTCATTAATTTGACACTCTTATAGGGATTGTAGTTGTTGCAAGTGCAAGCCAGCAAAGCAAGCAGAAGCAGACGCCGTTGCATCGGGGTAACTTTAGCTTAGGTTCGGGGTAGGAGAAGGAAAATGAGGACGAGGAAGAACGGGAGACCAGTTTCCTCTCTTTAGCGAGGGCGCAAAGGGTGTCGGGCTTCCAATTCCCTTAAGGATCACGAATTAGTGGGTCGCTGCACTTTGCGCCAAAGCCGTTTAATTTCGAAATTAATTGCAATCTAGACTCTCTAATCCCGGTATGCAGATATGTGCATGTGAAGTAAAAATTGCAGCGTTCGATTATTGTCTCCCTTCCATTATCAAAAACCAGTGGTGCATGCGCCGGGTATTTTTTTTTTAAATTACTACACTTGGTTCTCTTTTTATGAAGTAGATACGTTCCACAGGAAAGTCTTACTATATTCTTTCTGAAATGTTTATTCATAATTTTATAAAAACGTTAACAATCATAGACAAGTTTATTAAATTTCAGAAAAGTATAATCTTAACATATTCCTTCTAAATTTATACAGAAAATTTTACAAAAAAAATACAGAAAATTTTATCTTTCTTAACATTTTTTCTTTCGAATTATCATTGCTATATGAGAGTGTTCGGCATAATTTACGAACTGGTTCGAAATCACTTTCATCACTAGAAGAGATAGTCAGCATATCAGATCTTTGTCCTGAAGATAATGATTCTTCACAAGTAAAATTAGTCTCAAGTTCGCATGTTGATTTTTTCCCTTTGACAATATAATCAGTGATTAAACTTTGCGATGGTCTTGCTATTGTTTTGTACAATTCCTGATATCCAGAAATGCAATTCTGAAGCTCGCATTAAAACTTGAATGCTCGTTAAGAATTATCATCTTTTTCGATGAAATGGTTTGCCAATTCACTGGAAAGTTGAAGACCTTCTCGAATTACACTTGCAGTGAGTGTGACTGGAGTTTCATCTTCTTCCGATTCATTTTCGTTTTCTTATTCTTCAACGGCATCAAGAGTTATACCAATGATATCATTGTCATTCATGACATTATCCTCAAGTAATTCATCTAAATCGTTTTGGGTATATGTTTCAGAATCTTACCCACCAATTTCATGTGCTAAAGAAATTATTTCAGCTAAAACTGTCGACGTTTGCTTATTTTCTTTGAATTTTATCGTGTTAACGTGGACTAAAATAGTTAATTAAAAAAATGCTTCTTGAAATAAAAACAGCATAACTTCAAAACCGCATAAAAATAGTACGCATAAAAAGTGTAAATTATATGAAGGTTAATTAATTACTATGAACATATGTTCAAAAAACTACCTTCTGATACATTGTACTGAATCATTAATAGTTATTTAACATAGATAACCACATACAGTGCAATTGCATAAGATTTTGTAAGTCTATTTTCTATTTGAGCAAATTAATGTATCGAGTTTTCAACACCTAAGAACATAAATGATCATTTTTAAACTTTCTTTTTTTGTTGCGACATATACTAACATTTTCGTGGTAAATATAATAAATTGAGGGCAGAAAAACCTATGGTCAATAGACCTTTTTTCATTTTATTGTAATTTCATTACTGGAACAAGATTAAGCTTCCATTTAAAATGATATACAGCGTTAAGTGATACATTTAGTTATAATTTTTATTATACTTCCAAACGTGATTTTGTAAACAGTTGCACTTTGAATAACCTGACATTTGTTTAGGAGTTAGCAATGTTTCGTTGTCAATTTGCAGTAGATGTAACGTCAACTCCACGCCACTGCCCGGTCGAAAATATGCTATCAATTCACGCCGCCGCTTAATTTCGAAATTAATTGCAATTGAGCCGTTCAAATCCATCGCCCCGATTCGAGCATACACACAAAAAAAAATATTGGATCGTTCGATGATCCTCTCCTCTCCGGATTTACTTTTTTCCGCGTTTTTTTTCCAAACCTTTTTGTTTTTGCCGCGATTCCGTATGATCGTTTCGGCAATTTCTCATTACTAGTCGGATCCGTTCTAGAAAATGTATGGAACTGACGTTGCGATAAATCCAGGTGGAGTGAGGCACCCATTTCGACCCCCGCACACGCAAATATACGTATATATATATATATACACATACACGTACATGATTTGTTTCAGTCGAACTGACTGAACATCTCTAATTTATTATTAAATCATGCATAATCCGTAATATTATCTGAGCTCCATCCCCGGCTTCCTTCGTTTCCGCATTTCCGTACGGATCCGATTGTACGTATATCCATGTGTACGTGCATGCATGTATCAGAAGTAAACAAAAAAAATAAAGCGGAAAGGAAACGGTGAAAGGCACGCTGTTTAAACATACAGTGATGGCCATGATAAATTGCATTCCTGCAAGCAAAAGCAACATGCATGGTTACAGCAGTAGCAACAACATCAACGGCAACAGGAATAAATAAACGGGGAGGGACAGAACAAAAGAAAGTAAAAAACAAGAAGGAGTACAGGTTGAAGGAATGAGAGAACGTACCGACAAAACCGGGGGAATAGAGATGACTGGCACAGAAATGATTGAATCCAGGCCGTATTGCGAATGCAGTAAAATAAAATCAAAACATTCGGATGTTATTGACTTTTGTGCAGGTGCAATCAAATTGTTCTCGATTCAGTTTCGTTCTATATACTCTTTTTCCCTTTCTTTTTGCGTTTTGCGTTCTATTCATTCGCTTGTATTTTTGTTTTGTTTGTAAATGGGGAAAACACGACATTCGGACAAAGTGTATTTGGTTCCTCCTTTAACGTTCCATCCGATATATTGAATTATTTTTCGCAAAAGCTTACAGTGCTCAGAATAATTATACTTTTATCATTAATTTAAGTGTTCTGTAGTTCGTATATCCAGATATATACAAATTTCAGTTGGTACATATGACATAAATAATTCTCCTGCTGTCAAATGTTACTTGACTAGTTTTATTTTGGATGTAACTTTCTTCACTAATTACATTATTGTAAATCAATTATCTCACAAACTATACAATTACTTGTGTAATTGCAAATATTATTTAAATTGATACATTTTTTTAATCAGTTTTGCCCACTGTAACCAAAGCGGATGCTTGCTTCATTTTTCGGAATTAAAAATACGGTTGGCAACAAGACTTTGGATGTTAATGTAGATATCTGTAATTTGATTCAAATATAAACTTTTGCATAAGAATAGTCTAACTTTGAAACAAGTGTGCCTTTTCCAGAATTTTGTTTTTTTTTAAATTTATTATTACACAAATACGTGCTTAATAGTATTTATCGTAGTATTGAAAATCAATAATTTTCTGCATCGTATATAAGTTAAGTAATTTGTCAACAATTATTCTCATTAATTAATGTACATTTTTTTAATTACAATGATTTATACTTGTTACGTTCGAGGATGCAATACAAGAGCATTCTCATAAGCACATTTTATGAGAAAAAGACATAATACTTGTGTAATGATTGGAGGTAATACAACTGATGATTGTATTTAATTATTTATTAAATAGTGTATGTTCAATAGATGGATGTTATTGGTGGAAATTGGCATCAGTCTACGAAAGGACGAAACGTGTTAAATAAATAAATGGATCATCAAGGATATCAAGGAGTATTGTAAATAGATTTGTATACATATTTTGTTATATTTTATTTATTTATATATATGGTTATGGAAAAGAAGAAGATATCTATCTGTGTCAGTGAGTGCTTGTGGGTGAGTCGGTGTTTTAATTTATTTACAGTTGGCGACGAAGCGCGAAAAGTGTCAAATCAGAATCCATAACTAACCCTGGTCTAGCTCCTCAAAAAAGGTTTAAAGAAAACGTGACCATAATCAAATCTGGCCCCACATTTCACCACTTGAAAGTGAAGGTTTCAAAAAATCACGTGGAAAACACGGTATCTTGTGAAATGGCACAAATAGAAGAAAGCATGTTGATAACCCTCACAGCATTTACCAAACAATTAGAAAATCTTGCGCACTACATCTTGCGACATAAAAAATGCAGTGGCATCCTTAAATAAGTTGATACTGGATGCAAACAATATGCAAAGAGCAAGAAACGAAAAAAAACCAAACCCATCGGAAACCAACAACGCAGATTGTGCAAACCCTGAACTCTTGAATATAAATGAAGGTGACTCTTCAAGTAAACAAGCTGAACCACTACATTCTTGATGTCGCAAGATGTTGTAGTGCGCATCATTACAAGATTCTCTAATTGTTGAAAAGTAATGTTTTGGAAGTAAAATTAACTGATTATACTTTTTTTTACATAATCAGTCAGCAAATTTGGGGTACCGGGTTCAAACCGCAGCTATCAAAAAGAATTAGTTGTGTCAATGGGCAACGATTCTAAACACAACTGCAACGACGTTGTGATTTGCTGAAAGTCCGGTTGGATAGATTGCAAATATCGTTGCATAAAGACATTTAAACAAAAACAAAATCTTAAATATTATAAGGTAATACAAGGATATTGATCTTTTTTAATTAATATAATATATTAATTATATATTTTGTGAGCTGGTGGAAATATGGAACCGGGATAAATGGTTCTTCGTTTTACGTTTCATCGGATTTATATGGAATTATGTTTACAAAATTAGTTGGCGCTCTCGGGGTTCGTGAAGGGTGTTGTTGTTGTTATTCTTGTTTCTGCTGCTGTTTTGTGTTGTGGTCCGTTGGTCGCCAAAAGGCACATCGATCTTATTTATCCGATTTAGGTTCTCCCGTTGGGCTGCCAGGAATTGTTTTCGCTAAATGAAATAAAGTGATGCATCGCGCGTTCCGCACCTTAATTCAATGTACTTTTGCTAAATCAAAAGGACCTCGGTCGAAGCGCTACACACAAGAAATCTGCAGCAATTTTGATTATGTATTACTATATATAACAACAACACATCTTTCAAAAGAATATATTAATAATTATGTAGTAAACACACTTAAAATTGTATTTCTTTTAATATTTATGCATACAATGAATGTTACTGCATTTACAATTATTATGATTTACGCCCGTGTTTATGAAAATCTAAGTTATATCCGTTTATGTAATAATATTAATAACATTGGAACAACAACTATATTAACTAATATAAACTGAATATAATGGAAACACAATGAAAAGAAAAACAACATACAATGTAATCGCTGCAAACGGATATAGACAATAGGTATTTCTGCCCACCATCCGTTTCTGTTTAAAGTTTAATAAACTACATTGTAACGTGAACAATGATACATTTACCATATAATTCAAATATTAAAAATTTACCTTAACTTTCAAAGATTAAAAATTGACTAAAAATATCAAAAATTGACTAAAAATTTCAAAAATTGAAAAATTTCGTCTCGCAAAACGCAATGCGAGGTCAGGTGTTGCTAAAAATTGACCGTAAATATCAAAAATTGAAAATTTACTAAAAATTTCAAAAATTGAAAATTTACTAAAAATTTCAAAAATTGAAAATTTACCAAAAATTGAATATTCTCGTCTCGGAAAACGCAACGCGCGGTCTCTTCTAGCAAAACGCAACGCGCGATGTTTTCTCGCAAAAAAATTACCAAAAATTTCAAAAATTGTATATTTCGTCTC
>JAFMTC010000129.1:293905-354884 GCA_018845635.1 Nicrophorus orbicollis
GGGCCATTTCCGGGATTTATAGTGATAGCGTTTCCGCTAAAGCCGCAATCGGATTTCGCTCGGCCTCGAAGAACCAACACGCGCCTCGAAACACAATCGCTTTTTATTGCCAGTGCATCCCCTTCGAAAACCCCGAAAATTTCCATCCATCTAGTAAAATATTTTATTTAAATAATAACAAACGATCTTTCTGCTCTTTTAAGTCCTCTAATTGCTAAAAGCTGGAAGAAACTGCTTTCCGTATTCACAGTTTTCTAAGATTTATAATAAATTTTACATTCATTACATATTTTAAGTCCTTTTAATTGCTGAAAGGAGTGAGAAACTGCTGTTTGTATTCATGTTACAAACATTGTTTTCTCAGATTTACATTATAATAAATTTTACATCATTTGAATCGCAAACGTAGGCGAATGCTCAAGAATGTAGAAACTCAACACCTCTTCCTTTCTATTTCTTTTTCAGTTCTTTTAATTGATTTATAAACTGCTGTTTGTTTACATGCTTCAAACACTGTTCTTTTCAGGTTTATAATACATTTAACATCATTTGAATCACCGAAGTAGACGAATACTCAAGAATGTAGAAACTCAACACCTCTTCTTTTCCATTCTTTTTGCAATTCTTTTAATTGACTAATAAACTGCTGTTTGTATTCATGCTTTAAAAACTGTTCTTTTCAGGTTTATAATACATTTTACATGATATAAATCATCGAAGTAGACGAATACTAAAGAGTGTAGAAACTCAGTACCTCTTCTTTTCTATTCCTTTTACAGTTTTTTTCAATTGAGTAATAAATTGCTGGATGTATTCTTACTTCAAAAACTGTTCTTTTCAGGTTTATAATACATTTTACATAATAATTACCGAAGTAGACGAATACTCAAGAATGTAGAAACTCAACACCTCATTTTTTCTGTTCCTTTTAGAGTTATTTTAATTGACTAATGAACTGATGTTTATTTTCATGCTCCAAACACTGTTCTTTTCAGGTTTATACTACAATTTACATCATTTGAATCACCGAAGTAGATGAATACTCAAGAATGTAGAAACTCAACACCTCTTTTTTTCTTTTCCTTTTTTCAGTTCCTTTAATTGTCTACTGAACTGCTGTTCGTATTCATGCTTCAAACACTATTCTTTTCAAGTTTATAATACATTTTACATCATTTGAATCACCGAAGTAGACGAATATTCAAGAATGTTGAAACTCAACACCTCTTCTTATCTATTCCTTTTTCAGTTCTTTTAATTGACTAATGAACTGATGTTTATTTTCATGCTTCAAACACTGTTCTTTTCAGGTTTATACTACAATTTACATCATTTGAATCACCGAAGTAGACAAATACTCAAGAATGTTGAAACTCAACACCTCTTCTTATCTATTCCTTTTTCAGTTTTTTTAATTGACTAATGAACTGATGTTTGTTTTCATGCTTCAAACACTGTTCTTTTCAGGTTTATAATACATTTAACATCATTTGAATGACCGAAGTAGACGAATACTCAAGAATGTAGAAACTCAACACCTCTTCTTTTCTATTCTTTTTGCAATTCTTTTAATTGACTAAAAACTGCTGTTTGTTTTCATGCTTCAAACATTGTTTTCTCAGATTTACTTTATAATAAATTTTACATCATTTGAATCGCAAAAGTAGGCGAATGCTCAAGAATGTAGAAACTCAACACCTTCTCTTTTCTATTCCTTTTGCAGTTCTTTTAATTGAGTAATAAACTACTGTTTGTATTCTTGCTTCAAACACTGTTCATTTCAGGTTTATACTACAATTTACATCATTTAAATCACCGAAGTAGACAAATATTCAAGAATGTAGAAACTCAACACCTCTTCCTTTCTATTCTTTTTTCAGTTCTTTTAATTGACTAATAAATTGCTGTTTGTATTCATGCTTCAAATACTGTTCTTTTCAAGTTTAGCATAAATTTTACATCATTTGAATCACCGTAGTAGACAAATACTCAAGAATGTATAAACTCAACACCTCTTCTTTTCTATTCCTTTTTCAGTTTTATTAATTGACTAATAAACTGCTGTTTGTATTCATGCTTTAAACATTGTTCTTTTCAGGTTTATAATACATTTTACATCATTTGAATCACCGAAGTAGACGAATACTCAAGAATGTAGAAACTCAACACCTCTTCTTTTCCATTCTTTTTGCAATTCTTTTAATTGACTAATAAACTGCTGTTTGTATTCATGCTTTAAAAACTGTTCTTTTCAGGTTTATAATACATTTTACATGATATAAATCATCGAAGTAGACGAATACTAAAGAGTGTAGAAACTCAGTACCTCTTCTTTTCTATTCCTTTTACAGTTTTTTTCAATTGAGTAATAAATTGCTGGATGTATTCTTACTTCAAAAACTGTTCTTTTCAGGTTTATAATACATTTTACATAATAATTACCGAAGTAGACGAATACTCAAGAATGTAGAAACTCAACACCTCTTCCTTTCTATTCCTGTTTCAGTTCTTTTAATTGACTAATGAGCTGATGTTTGTTTTCATGCTTCAAACATTGTTCTTTTCAGGTTTATAATACATTTTACATCATTTCAATCACCGAAGTAGACGATTACTCAAGAATGTAGAAATTCAACACCTCTTCTTTTCTATTCCTTTTTCAGTTCTTTTAATTGACTAATAAACTGCTGTTTATTTTCATGCTTCAAACACTGTTCTTTTCAGGTTTAGCATAAATTTTACATCATTTGAATCAAAGTAGTAGACAAATACTCAAGAATGTAGAAACTCAACACCTCTCCTTTTCATTTCCTTTTTTTCAGTTCCTTTAATTGTCTACTGAACTGCTGTTCGTATTCATGCATCAAACATTGTTCTTCTCAGGTTTATAACAAATTTTACATCATTTGAATCACAAAGGTACTTATAGTTTCTAAAATAAGTAAGAAATTGGTGTTTGCAATCAGGTTTGAAACACTCTTATTTTCAAATCTTATTCAAATCTTTTGAATCACAAAAGTAGACAGATTCCCAAGAAACAATAAACTCAACACATCTTATTTGCTATTACTTTTTATAATTACTGAAATTAGTTAGAATCTTCTGTTTTTTGGTATCTGGTGCATTTCTACTTTATATTTTAATGACCTTTGTGTTTAATTTCCTTAATTTATATTAAAAAAATATATTTGAAATGACTAAATATTAATTCGTTATTATATAATAATGCTTTTTAATGTTCTTCTTAATTTATTCTGAATTTGATACAACAGATTTAATAATGTAAGTTAAATCATTGTGAAACTTACAATTTTATATATATTTTACACTTCATAAAATATCTCCTTTCATATACAACATTACGAAAATCACGTAAAATTAAAAAATTTCGAAAGGAAACAACCTGATAATTGCATGTTTCAAATGCTGAAATATTAAAATAGAATAATGGTTTTCTTTATTTATTCTAAACTTGATGAAATTTTTAGAACAATCTAACTTATATTTTTTTATCTTGAAATTTATACGCATTTTATAAATTCATTTAATTTGAACTACAATTGAGTTATAATAGTGAAAAATAGAAAGGCACCACTGTTTATTCGTATACTTCAAACACTACACTTGAATTTTTTTTTTCTTGTTTATTTGCTATAAACTTTACGTGCTTTAAACCCCCCAAAAAGTTTTATTAGATATAAAACAAGAGTGGTTTTCTATCCTGACCTCTCTATTCCACACACAATTTTATACTGTTTCAGGAAAAGTCTAGGTTACAATTTTAATATTAAAATTTCTTCCTTTTCCATATTCAATCTTAATATTAATATTAGAATTGTATCATTCAATTACAAAACAAAAAAATCTACATTTCTGATTACCGAAAGTAGGAAAAAAACTATTGTTTGTTCATATCTTTCAAACGCTGATACTTTAAAAGGACTGTTTTTTCATGTTTATTTGCTATAAACTTTACGTCCTTTAAAACCCTCCAAAACTTTTATTTGGTATAAAAGAAGAGTGGTTTTGAATCCTTACCTCTATTCTAAAAAAATTGATGCTTTTCCTAGGAGAGACTAAGTTATATTTCAAAAATATAAAATTTATTGAAATATTCTATTTGATTGTTAGTAATAATAGGTATAAATTTTTCAAAAAAATCAAGAAATTCAATTGTGCATTACGATTTTCATTTGTTGTGACAGATCTAAAAGATCTGTCAAATTATAAGATTTCAGTTAAATAATAAGAACCGAAAAAATTGAGACGAAAATTTGTTTAACATTAAAACGATAAGGAAATTCATTAAAATGGTTTCTTGTAATTAATCTTAATATTCGTGGTAATACTTATTCAGAAGACAACTTATGAGATTTGTAAATGTAAGATCGTAGTTGCAAATATAATTTTCCAAAAAATATTTTTTTACTGAACTCATTCATGAGATTAGGAAACAAGTTAACTGAAATTATTATCAAATGAACATACACAATAATAGTTATTTAGTTATATTGTGTAATACACGTACAAGAATATAATAGTTAATAAATAATGATAGTAATGTCTGTAATTTCAATGCAATTTTCTTGTTTATTACGCAATAATTCGAACGGTAAATATCTTAGGTATATGTATGATTTTTCAAATTGGTCATTTGTACATGCGAATTAATGAATAAATACAATTGCACGAAGGGCGAAGCGGAATTTTAGTGGAATCAATAAAAGCGCGCAATCAGATGAAAAGCGTTTCCATTGATTTGCGATTATCGGAATTATACGCTCATGACTTAATCGCACATCGAATTGATGTTAAAAATAACTGCAAGGCCCGATCCATATATCATTCCGGTTTCTAGCTGGACACAGAGAGGCGCAACGCAATATTGAAATTTCAGATAACAATAGTTCGAATGATGAAAATGTTTACATCCACGTTCTGGTGCATTATTTGAAATTTGTAATTATTGGTGTATTTCATTTCAAAAATAAGATGCCAATGTATTAATAATGTATTCATTCTCAAATTATAAAATATTGGTCTATACTAAGTTTATTATAAAAAAATAATATAAAATTTTATGACATATGGCTTTGTGACTAAATTCTCACAATTTTAATATTATAACCAAACAAAGGGTCATCTGTTAAATATGTATTTTATGATTTACTTATGAATTACTGTAATACCTAAATGGCGATTTCTGATAAAACTCCAAACATTTGATGTTTTTTCTATTTTATAACTTCAACAAGCATACGCTTGGTGTAACAGGAAATTAGTTGTAGTCATGAAAACCTTGAATAGGAAAGTAATGTGACATCTCTTAATGTCAATACATATTATTTTGACTTTAATTAAGCAGGTTATGTTGTCTTTAAATGTGTAAATAATACTAGTTCGTATATTTAGTTACTTTTCGTTACTACTGCATTTGTGTACTTCTCTAAATGCGAATGATGTGTAATTATAATAAAAGAAACTCATACATTCAGTATTTCTGCACAAAATATCAAGTATTTTAATTGACTTTACAAACTTGGATGAAAGAAGTTAATATTCATATAGTGAATTCTTATAAGAAACATATTTGTTTGTAGTTGTTCATGTATCAAATTGTAAAAAGTATTTCACCAGTTTCTCAATTTGACATTAAGTGACAGCTGTCATATAGCTCAGTCATTAATGATTTATGCAATTTCATTACTACTGAAAAACTGGTATAGACTAATAGGTATTAAAACACATGATAATCATTTTATTTTATTTGCAGTAAATTGATGATAATACAATTATCGAATACACAAAATAATCGAATACACATAATGAGAATTGAGGCAAATGATACAAAATTGTAGTATTTGAGCAAACAGTTAATATTTGAGCAATTTGCCAAATAGTTATCTTTGTAGACAAAGAGTTGAAGTTAATTAAAATAAAGATCCAACATAATTCTTTATAGTTGTTCAGCGATCGAAATGTTCTTCAACTTTACAAATGATGACAGCTGTCATTTTGCGATCCATTACCGATTTAACGCGACTTTCTAGGTTGTGAAATACTGGTTTAGACTAGTAAATAACATACGTTAGTATATTCATCCTAATTATATGTGCAGCATTTTGATGGTATTGTTAGTTAAATAGAAAAATATAAATATTTAGGTAAATGATACAAAATTTTAGTTTTTGTGAAATGAACAGTTAATATGATGGAAATATGCTAAATAGTTGGAGTTAATTGATAGAAATACTTAAAATATTTGTTTGAAGTTGCACAGCACTTGATTTGATAATAGTATTCCAACAGTACGTCAATGAAGACAAAAGGTGACAGCTGTCATTTTCCGATTCATTAAATACCACAACCACTGGTATTAACTAGTAAATACTGTAACATAAGATGTAGTTCTTATTTTATGTGTAGTAAATTTACGATAATGGTTTTGAATGTCCAAAATATCGATAATTGAGGTAAATTATTCAAAACTGTTCTGTTACATCAAAATGCCAAATAGTTGTAGTTGATAGATAAATACTGCGATCGAAATGCTATTAGTACACCCATTACCACGCTTTACGTCCTAGATACGTTCCACGAAACTCGGCCGCAAAGCGAAAAGCCGTATATGGAATCAATTATTGCGCTTGCGCAAGATTGGGAACATATAGATATATCGACATGGAAAATAAAGTTTCTTTTGCCGTTATAGCGAAACATTTTAGGCCGTAAATCGAAAATGTGCCTTAAATGAAGAGGGCCGTTATAGCCAGGTATGGGTGTATTTCACTAGTTCCTCATTTTTGACATCTGTCATTTCGTGACCCATTGACAATTTAATCCCACAAGTTGAGTAACGCTGGTATCGACTAGCAAATACTAAAAGATAGGATAAAAATCCTATTTGAGTGAAGTAAATTGATGATGATGTTAGTCGAGTAAGCGAAGTGAATGATTGAGAGAAGAAAAAAGTTAATTACAAAAAAATCACATTATTTTTGTTAAAAGGAATACATTAGTTATTATGATGAATGAGAATAATTTGAAATTGCCAATCGGGCGTGGATGAATCCGTTAAACCCAGGGAAAATCAATAAATTTTATTAATTATAAGCGTAAATGTTGACGGCGGAAAATAATTGAGTTAATTATTAATTAAAACGAACTTTTCACGCTTCTCTCTCTCTCTCTCATCCCCTCACATTCACTCTTCTGTATCTATCTCGCTCCCTCAGTCGCTCTCAAAAAGTGCTGCATTTCAGATAGCTTTCAATTAAATTCTGGTCCAGTTTAGCAGTAAATTGGACAGAATGCAGATTTTTTGCCCGTTCGTGCGTTCTAATTGATTGGACTGCTAATTAAATTGGCGCATGTAGCTGTTGGACACATACGCGTTTTTCAAGTCCCCCGAACGAAACTGCGCCGCATTCGACTACATCAACAAGTTTACAAAGCGAGTCTGCATATAGATTACTTGTTAATTATCATTCGATTGATGCGTAACAAAAATAATTTAATTAATTACGTATACGTGTGTTAAATAAATGCGCACTTGATGTGCTTACAACTCATCAACTTAATCAATGTTTGGTAAGGAAAATACTTGGATTAGTGATCATTTTAAATGTCCAACATTTATTAGATACAAAACCCGAGCTTGAAAATTAATAATCAATTTGAAAGGAAAATATTATAAATGGAAATAGAATCATCAAATTATAATAATGTAAATACAAAAATTAAAAAAATAATTGCTGGAAAGGGCTATTGAAAATAGGTTTTTATTCACACCAGAGTTCTTCAATTGTGGTTCTGGAAAAAATAATGAAGGATCAAGTCTTTGTGTGTAATAATTTGTTTCGTGTTTACTTGTTTCATATAAAATAAAGTTTTTGTTCATATTAGAGTTCCTTGAAAAAATATAAGCTAGCTTTGGAAAGTTGCATTATATACATTTAAAAATGACAGATCAGTTAATAGGGGAAACGATATATATTGAATTGTAATCAAGTCACAAAAAACTGTGGGTTTAGTGAAATCTTTATTATTGCTTTGTTCAATACTTCATTGAGAGGTTTTAAGTAGACAAAATGTATACACATAATTATGACGCAATAAAGCTTTTCCGCCTATAGAATTTGGGGGATTATTGTTTTGTTTCATTTTAATTGGTTATTAGTAATGTGTGCAAAACGCTGTTTTTGAATGGAGGCTTAGAGGTTAATTTTGGATTAAAATTCTGAATGTATGTCAAGCAACGAACGCCCGAATTCTTCTCCCAGCCTTAATCCCGGTGTTTAATTTCTCTAATTGGCCCGTCTCGCCCTCTCGACTTCGTAAAACTGTGCCATTAATTCCTGCCTTCCTCCTTTGCCCTTTCGTACTTATATTTTCTTTTATTCTCGAGATGTCCCAGATGGCCACTGTCAATGGATTTAGCTGCATACCGTACATGTTTATATTACGTTAATACCCATTAATTAATTAAAATTATCTTTATTATATTTATCTTATTATAGTTATACAATGATGTAATTATATATTAAAGTAATTAAGTTTATTCAAACGGTATCTATTGAGAACATTTGTGTTTCTGTCCTTTAATCGAAATTACCCATACCTCGCCGCCATACGGCCGCTCTTTATATGGCATTTCGCTATAACAGCCCTCTTTAATTAAGACAAGTTTTCGATTTACGGCTTAAAATGTTTCGCTATAACGGCATAAAACTTTTTTCTATGTCGATATATCTACATGTTGCCAATCTTGCGCAAGCGCAATAATTGATTCCAAATACGGCTTTTCGCTTTGCGGCCAAGTTTTGTGGATTGTTTTTAACACTGAGTTCAGTTACATAATAATATAATTACTTATTAAGTTGCATAGCTCTGTAATATTATTTATATATAATAAATTACAGAATGTCAATTTAATGACAGTTAATAACCTTATTGTTGTTTATATTTTTATCCTCGAGATGTCACTTCTGTCAATCAACATCATCAACGACATCAACATTAAATAATATATGTATAGTTTATGTATTATTAGATAAAGAAAACTTTTGATATTTGTAATGTTCTGTCTAAATGATTGACCATTTGAAAGTACATTTGACTCAAATACCGGTTATTTATGAAAATTATTTAGTTAATGTCCATATTAAAAGCAGTAAACCAAATATATTACATTTTTAATACAAAGTGCTAATATCTGCACTAATTTCGCCTACTCAATAAGAATTAATGCTAAAAATTAGTAATATTATAATATGAAATTTTCAATTAAAAACATTGGTTTAAAAAAAGAAATGCAATTTCTGGTAATATACGTTATTATCTTAGTTCTAACAGTAAAATGAATTAATTCAATTATAGTAGTTTGCTTATTGAGTAATATCAATTCTATATTGGACAATGACGTCTGCAACAACAAAGTTTATATATTTTACATATGACTTGTCTCTTTATAAGAGACACACACACACACAGTCCTCTTGTCAGTCCTGAATCTGCAATCTCAGACATACTAAAATTGACTTTGCGTCGCAGCTGTGCTGTGCGAAAGTTCTAAAACTTGTTGAAGGCTCCTCCACATTGGATATTCAAACCCGAATCTTTTGTAGTGCCCCAAAACGTAATACAGCATAACTTCGCGCAAACTTCATTTTAATACAAGACAAACATGCATGCTTCTTTCTTTATTCAATATCCAATCAGATTCTAATATTACATCATTTTGTATTGTAAAGTTTAGTTTTTTTTAAATGGTTGCTATCCTTTATCTGATATAAACTTTTTTAATGACATATTTTGTAAAATTACTAGTTAATAGTTAAACAAAGTTATATGTAATTAATGCAAATACAGCTTCTTCAATCAATGTTATTGTGCAGTTTCATAAATAAGTAACTGAGATTTAGAAATTCTAACCAAGGTGATCCATTAACCAGTATAACACTATTTGAGGGCACTCCAGTATTACAGTTTAGGGAATCTCGGCTTAACTAACTTAACTAACAATTGTGGAGAAAAGGAGTTTATCTTTCATAGTTTAACTAATTGGGTTAATTCTATATATTTTTTGACCGCGAGGGCCCTCATCGATCCCGTATTCCAATTATTGCATAATGTACATTAAATGATATTTTGCGTTTACTTTGTATATGAAGAATATATAGTTAATAATTTACGAAAGTATCTTTCAATTAAATAATTATTTGAACAAAATAAATAACATAAAATCATAATTTGTTATATTTAGAAGTTGATAGTTTTTCAAGTAGGAATTTAAGCTACATATTTATCAGTCGTCTTACGTTAATTAACAATACTTTAAATTGATACAATCTATATAGTTTTTCGTTAAATAAAATGTGTCAATTTTTCATTTGCTTATGGCCATTTACTTGTGTTTTGTAGTAGCAATTGTATTTTATAGAAATGAAAATGCAAATCTTATTTCGTTGTTGTGTGCACTACGTGCCAAGTTCTTGAGAACTACGTCATATGGATTCAAATGACACCATTCCTTACATATGCAATGTGCGTTTCGTTGGAACTACTTTTTCAGTTTTTTTTAGTAAATAAAGTAAAATGTAAAGAAATACACGTACACAATACATTATTGGTATATTTTCGATTGGTAACATTTTAGTGTTTTTTTTAGATTCTAGTAAGTAAAATACATAATATGTCAGTAGAAATCGATAATGTGACTATCATATTTTGAAAAAAATATATTTGTTTATATTAATTATAAAATTATGGAAAAAATTAGGTCAATAATCTAATACACAAAAACCAATAACAATTTGAACTAACAAATGCCACTTTGAGGATATTGTGATAAAATTCGAATATTTGTATGTGAAGGATAGACCACAACAAGCGAATTCTTAGAAAATGAAAGATATTTGACTTGTATAAAGTAATAACAATTTAATATATATTTGGGTATTCATTTCAGTATTTAATTTGTTGCAGCAGGCCTGAACAACACAACTGACCATCAACGGAGGTTCAAGAGATTCAAGTGTTGTGTCCAACCATTATTCTTATTATTATATTTAAACCGTACCGGATATTCCCATACGCATAGGCACCTGCAGATAAGACTTATCACCAGAAGACGCAGAGTAGATGAATTGTTGCACGTACCGACTCTGACCAATGAACCGTTCCCACAGGATTGCATAATAAGCAGTTTATAGATGAAGGCCTCCTCGCCAAATTACAACTCCCACCCTCTATTAACATAGTTGATCTTATATTTGTAATACGTATTTAGAATTAGTCTTAATTGGAAACCCGAAGAATAAAGAATAGTCTTAATTAGGGATCCAAGGAATAAATAATAGTCTTAGTTGAGGATCCAAAGAAGAACATAGTCTTAGAAGAGTACCACTTAACCATTTGAGAATAAAGATATTGTTAAACCAATCGAATTTACTCAAAATTCCCAATAAGATCCAACAGCAATAAATAAATCTTCCACTGTGTTCCTAAAACCATCCTGGGACATAACACAAGATCTATTAAGAAAGTATTAAAAAACAAATGAAGTAATGAAGTGTAGTGTGCATTTTGTTTGTATATAGTGTATAAAGTATTATAAATGAAGGATGATTGTTGGACCATTCCTTCAGTTGCCATGGAAACATTAATAAAACAGCAGTTTATTATCCAGTTTTCTAATATGTAAACTACATGTTCAGATGTGTCACTGTTCTGTATGTTCGCTGTTCTGTTTTTATTTATTCTTAGTTTTCGATATTCCAGCAATAGTAATTTTATTGGTAACTTAAGTTAAATAGGTGTGAATTAAAGGTGCGGCGATTAAATCACCTGGAATATAATGGATGTGTGTATCTGCGCGATTTGCTTGAATACATTAGAGCCGTTGTGTTTGTTGTGTGTATACAGAAACAGGTTGACCATCATTTGATAAATAAGTTGGGAGTGCCGGGAGACAAAGCGGCATTGTTTCCGTTTTATCTAAGTTTATTTACAAGGTTCGTGTTAAAGCGTACCGGTCGGGTCTGATAACAATTTTCCACGGCACAATGCAAAAATTAACGCCGTAATATAAGTTTAATTATAACTGAAAATGGAAACAGCACGACCGAACAATACGCAGCGCCCAAACACAATGCCCTGCCTGAACCGCCCCCGCTGCCGCAACAAGCACCGACGGCAAATTCAGCACCTTTTGTGAATTTCCATCGATTCACAACGAGCCCTCACTTTATTCATAATATCAATATAATTAACCAACAAAAACATCGCTTCCCATCATACAAACAAAACAACAACAACAACAGCAGCAACAACAAAAAACATTAATTTATATTTAAATGTATCCTTCCGTGGTACGAGGAACGAGAAATCGCTGCCTCGTTTCTCCACCCTCCTCCTCATCCTGCACGCCCTCCTCCTCCTCCTCCTGCTCAGACCCTCCTCTTCCTTGAGGTGAACTTGCGAAGAGCGCCCGGCAAGAATAATAATAAAGCTACCCAAAGTACACTTTTTTAAGTAAACTCATTACCCGCATCCCTCGGGACTTTTTAAAACTTTCCAACTTAGCTAATCATTCCCCTCCTGCTGCTTGCTGCTGGCGCAGAGTGGTTACTACTCTTGCTCTTTCGCACAGCCGTCCTTGCCCTCGCCTCCTCCCGAAAACGCGGAACGAAAAGACTAAAAGAATATAAAAAGAAGTGTACGCGGCGACGGGCGATGGAGAAAACGCGGGGGGGATGAAATGGAGAGGGGTCGACCTCATCGTTATATGCGTTAATGCTGCACAAACGGTTTTCCTTAATTAAAATATTTAGCCTGGATTAGTTTCGAAGTACACTGGAAAGTGTCATTAGAGCTATATATTCGGGAGTTATAATAATAACAATAATAACTGGGTTTCTATTTAAATCCCTGCTCTCCCGCTTTATCCTACCATCGCATCTCTCTCTCTCTCTCACTCTTGCAAACTAACATTGGTTGTATGTGTGTGCTCGCCTCCGCTTCTGTCGGACGGTAAGGGGATTATGGTAATGCTCTGGAAGAGGGTCAACTCGAAAGAGTCTTTTAAACCAGCTCACTTACAAGCAACATGCAAATTTTAACAACTAAATACGAAATTCAAAGTCGCATATTTACTATTCCTTCTTCCCGGCTGCTCCCTGCGTCTGCAATAAATATGTACCACATGAAATAATTTTAAAATTCCTTTTACTACTTTCTACGCTTTTTTCTGATAAAACACTGCTTTCACGGCATTCACTTATTATTTAACAACTTGACAAGTAATAGTAAAGCCATATACATACTCAATACTTATTATTAATCAAGTAATTTCTATTATATTGTGTTTATATTTTCTTGCAGTTATTGTTGCACTAAATATTATTATTAGTATGTACACTAAAGTAGACAGAAAGTAACAGTTAAAGTATATTATTTCCACTGGTTGCTGTTTCTTACTGTAATATTTCTTTTAATACGTTTTGTTATAAACACCAAAAAGTTCAAATGATTTTACATAACTTTTCAAGTGTCTTTTCATGAAGCAAAAATGCTTAATTAATGTTAGTTGAGCAACTGCTTTAAGTTTGACAGTTTGAGGTGTTAGTTTACTGTAAAAATACGTTCTTTATTCCCACATGTTGCTTTTGTTATTGTAAAATTTGCGTTAATGAGTTTTCATGTATACACTGAAATTTTAAATATTAAATAAATGAGTTTGTAGATAGAGTATACACATTTTCAAGTACCTCTTCATAAAGCATTTACAGCGGCCTAGATACGTTCCACGAAACTTGGCCGCAAAACGAAAAGCCGTATAAGGAATCAATTATTACGCTTGCGCAAGATTGGCAACATGTAGATATATAGACATGGAAAAAAGTTTTGTTTTGCCGTTATAGTGAAACATTTAGGGCCGTAAATCGAAAACGTGCCTTAATTGAAGGCCAACTGCTTCATATTTGACAGTTTAAGAGAAAGTGACAGTTTTCGATACAATGATTTTATTGTTTTGTTATTGTAATCTTCGACTTAATGAGAAATGTTGAAAGCCAAAGAAATGGGTTTATAGATTGAAACAGAAGCTGGAGCTACACTTTGACAGTTTAAGATACAGTGACAATTAACTGTCAAATTACATTTTTATACATTTCGTTATTGTACTATTTGTGTTAATACGTTTTATTGTATTCACGTATTCATACTGTATTCCCATTTTTTTTTCATAAAAGTACAGTTAACTGTCAAATTAGATTCTTCTACAAGTTTATTTCTTTATTGTAATCATTTTCATTAATTATTTTTCCTGCATTCACCGAAAAGTTAAAACTGATAGAAATTAGTTAACAGATTACTGCAGAAGCTGGAGCTTCAATTTGACAGTACAAAAAAAGTGACAGTTAACTGTCAAATTAAATTTTTCCACTGGTTTACTCCGTTATTGTTATATTTGCGTTAATGGGTTTTCCTGTATACACCGAAAAGTTGAAAATGAAAGAATTTAGTTTACAGATAGAGAGTTAAAAAAAAACTTTTCAAGTAGCTCTTCATGAAGCAAACAGCATCAACAGCGAAATAATTAGTGTTAGTTGCGCGTGAATAAAGTGAACATAGGATTTCAGCAGCAAAACAAAAATGAAATAAATAGAAGGAACAAAGAGCGGAATCACCGGGAATTGAAAATAAACGGGGGAAAAAAAGCATGTTTTATAAATCAAATAACTTTAATGAGCAAACTGCAAATTTTAGCGCACATTACGTGTGCCTTCGTTCCCACCGAATTTGCTTTTTTTTTGGTACTCCCTCTCTCTAGACTCTTTTTTTTTATTTTTTCCGTTTTCCCCGTTAAAACGCGCGCCTCGTGTTTCCTAGTTCCCTGCACATTGTTCGTGCATAAAAATTTCCGCAGCTAGAATATTTCAACGTTTAGCGCGTTTCCAGTTGAAATATTTTCTGCGGCGCCGTAAAACTTGTTAGCTGTAATAATAATAATAATAATGGAAGGGTGGTTTTGGGCAAAAAAATAAAATGAAGTTGGAGAGGAAGATGTATGCCGGTTTCGAGGGACGTGGGACGTTGACGAAGAGCGGCGATGTTCTTCTGCAGTGGTGCCATCGTCGCCGCAGCCGCCTCCGATGTCGACGACGCCACAGAAGGGGAGGTTTGAGGGGGAAAAAAGGAGAGAACTTGGGTTGGCGTCGAGCGGAGAGACAAGGAAGGAAGGATGTGGGAAAAAAGAAGGAAGGACACCAACACACATGGAGAGAGGAAAAAAAGGACTACCCTCGTCGTCGTTCTCTCTAAACGTCCAAATGAGCGAATGGCCGCGAGGGTTAGCCATGCAGCCAGGCAGAGCACACATCCACATCCACATAACGAGCAGATCAATAGCACCTGTAAACGTAATCATGCGAAAGTTTCACGCGGAGGGTTTTGGGCTGGAAACGAGGACCGTGCGCGCCGTAGGGGCTCCAAATTAAATTACTTCAACTCGCTCTCGCCGTCCTTTTATATCTCTATACACACACACACACAAACCTACACGCACACACACAAAAGTGAAGCCTAAAGTGTACGTGTCGAAGAGAGCAGAACTGTGTATACGTGTGAAAGAGTATAAGAGAGAGAGAGAAGACTGGCTTCGCAAAACTACAGCTCTCGACAAGCGCCCCTCTAGGATTAGGAGACTTTCAATTAAGAAATCCCACGGCAATTTATTCGATTGCGGACGCCAAAACCCAAATACCCTTCCGAAAGCTGAGCTCGCTCAGCACACTAAAGTCCATACCTTATACACCACCCCGTGTTATCTGGATGCCGGTGCTGCTGCATCGACGACTCTCACCCGTTCATTTCGCATCCGAACGTGTGAAGCCAAATAGAATCCAATTAGAATCGCTGCGAGCAAAATTGGAGGAGAAGAGAGAAAGAAAAAACAGCAATGGTACTAGTATCAATGTTTTCAATTAAATTAAGTGTACGTAACAGATTGATTTGGGTTAGGGACTTCAACAAAGTGATTTAACTGTGTAACTTGCCTTTTCATTGATAATTGAGTAAATATGAAGACTTTTACTCTTATAAACTTGTATTCAAAATGATCTTTATACTCTGTAGTTTAATCATCTATTTTTTACTAGGTAATTACTATCTATTTGACCTATGAAACTATTTTGGAAGAAAAATATGATGATTTTAAATGGTATGATATTTCAAACATTAAAGATGACTATAGATATTTTTCGAATGTCGTGGAATGTAAAGTTGCATTCAAAATGATATATGAACATTGTAATTTGATTATCTATTATTATTATTAACTATTTTTCTTTGGTCGATAACTTTTGATGAAAATGGAATTACTTCTGAATGAAAAATATGAAGATTTTAATTGCGACGATGTTTCAAAGAATGAAGATTATTGCAGATTTTATCGAATGTTGTGTTGTATTGTGCCACAAGCAGAATTGGAGAAGAATAAAAATGTTGCAAATATCAATGATTTCTGTTATATTAAGTGTATAGATTGATTGACATAGATTGATAGGGAGAGTAATTTAAAGTATGAACAAAGTGATTTGACTGTGTAACTTGACTTTTATTGATGATTGAGTAAATATGGAGATATTTACTAATATAAAGTTGTATTCAAAATGATCTATGAATATTATAGATCTGCCACTTATTAATTATTTTCTTTTTGATACATAACTTTTGATGAAAATGGAATTACTTCTGAAGGAAAAATATGAAGATTCTAATTGCGACGATGTTTCAAAGAATGAAGATTATTGCAGATCTTGGAGAAGAATAAAAATAATATAAATATTAACGATTTCTATTATATTAAGTGTACATAACAGATTGATTTTTCTTAAAGTATGAACAAACTGATTTAAGGATATTTACTAATATAAAGTTGTATTCAAAATGATCTATGAATATTGTAGTTCTGCCATTTATTAATGATATTTTGATCCATAACTTTTGATGACAATGGAAATATTTCTGAAGAAAATGATGAAGATTCTAATGAACACGATATTTTAGAGTATGAACATAATTATAGATTTTATCGTATCTCCGAATGTTAAATATTTGCAATTGTCGAAAAACCGTTACAATTTATGAAAAGTAATACAAAATAGTATGTTTTGCATATGTTGTACTACATAGTTTGGAGAACGAAGGTTTGGGTGTATGAGGACGTCGATTCGGGTGCGAATTTCATACAATGTACAGGAAGCACAAGTATGTATATTTATATAAGTAGTAATAAAGTGTTGAACAATAGTATAGCCAGATATCAGATAAATCAATCACAGAGAACTTTCTTCACCGGTGGATGCGAAAGGCTCTTCTTCCTTAGCCTCTAGATGGCACAAACTGTAACAAACTAAAGCTAGCACCACAATAGTATAGAAGCAACATTTGAATATTCATACTAATCTTGTAGCAAAATCCTTATCTTTTTTTAATTTGTTATAACGCCAATTGTTATTTATCTTTATCTATAAGATGATGAAACCTCACTACAAGATGTCTCATCATCAATAATTTTGTATAATGTAATTTAAACAAGAGCTACATAAATCCATTTATACATATCAATAAAACTTATATATTTTTTATTATTTTATAATGTTAGCATTTTTATATGTAAGTTTTGATATCTTGTTGCGAGCTGTTTCTAAATTTTTTAAAAGATGTTGAACTAAAATCTCGTTGAAAAGGAATTAAACCAAAAAATCTACATATTTGTAGTTCGCTAGTAATCAGCGAAAAACCAATTTTCATTGGGTTTTTCGTCTATTAATTGACTATTACGCAACGTAAATGCATCGTCAACAGCGCAAATTGAAGGCAATGAACTCACCTTTCTAACGAACCTACTGGCATCTACGTGCGATCAACGGTTCGCGTGTAATCAGCAAAAAACCAATTTTCATTTAGTTTTTCATTGATAATTTGACTATTACGCAACGTACGTATACCGTAGATAGCCCAAATTGAAGACATGGATCTCATCTTTCCAGCGAACTTACTGGCATCTTCGTGCAATCAACGGTTCATTCGCAATCAACAAAAAACCAATCCCAACGACGTGATACCTCATGTTGCGTATCTTTCGATATGTCGCGTTGTTGTGTCATTGAAAATTGAATAAAATTATGTGTTCTGTGAAACTAATATGTGTTATTGAAAATTGTATAAAAAATACACTTGATTACACTTTCAACTTTGACGAAAAATCTGCTTAAATCTATTACATATGAGAGTTGAAAAAACTAGAAAATTAATTATTTAAATTAATTTATTATAAATTTTGACTTTAATTGAAAGGAAATCTTAATAATATTGCTTCATATATATTTAAGAAATTCTCTTTTCATTGCAAAAAAGTTGATAAATTGAATTAGAACATAACTTGCATTGTTGAGGAAATAAAAAGTAGATATTGGATTCGATTAAAGCATTATTTTTAAGTACTATAAGTTTGTTTTAAAATTATATTCAATTAATGGGAAGGATTTTATTGTGAGGTGGATCGTGAGAAGAAACGCACCAATAAATTATATGGCAAAACTTTGCCAGAGAGAAGTGAGATAAGATTTGGGAGGTAAAGTGTACAGTTCGACAGTTTCCTTAAATAATTTCCTGGCATTTCGCCAAAGCACATATGTCCTTTATGCCGAGTCGACAATTCAATGGAAAATCAACACACACAAAAAATAGGAGAGAAAAAAAAGAGAAGAGGATGAAGAGACTCGTGATCAAAATATCAAAAGCTCTCTGTAAGTCGATTGTTACTCATAAAAATCGTAATCCACAGAATTATTTATTATTGATATAGTTGATATTTTGTTTAATTAATTATTAGTTTCTAACATAAAATTGTTTATAATGTAATTATTTAAATCTATTTTTTAATTAGTATTTCAAATTTGTAATCATATTAAGATTTAGGACAGAATGACTTGAGGCCCTTTGAAACAATAGCATTATATTTTTCTTTCTTTGTATTTCTTTATTACTATTGTATTGATTTAATATACACTTTACTAAATAATTTATTCATTAGATTCGATGAAACCAATTTAATCGTTGTTTTCCATCTCGAAAATAAAACTGCAATAACATGAATTTCAGAAAAAGAAGTTCAAATCAAATAATGTATATATTATGTATTCGACGGGATGAAAATAAAATAAAGTTTGAACAATCGTTGAATAACAAACAAACTATTTGTTTTCAAAGTTATTTGCAAATTAATGTGGTCGTAAGGAATCAAGTTATGTAGTTCAGAAAGGCACTACTGCAACATAGAAATTCGAATTGGAAACACTCGAAAACACTCATCCGATTTATGTTATTTACAGAAAGATGCCCCGCAGAACGATCCACAATTGGGAGCAGAAAATATAGATTTAAGAAGTGTTGGATTCTGGACTTTCCACACACATTTCATTCAATTCCATTTAATTGTTTACTTAAGTATATTATTCCATTTTTTTTATTGATAAGTTTTCTATTGAGAACCACTTTTTTTGTTATTGAGAAGTGTTCTATTGAGAGCCCTTTTTTGTATTGAGAAGTTTTCTATCCAGAAGACTTTGAGAAATCTAAATTAGTAATGTGTGCTATTTTGTGACTGAGTTTTATTGTAACTTCATTATTGACAGAAAAGTATGGCTATAAAGGTAGAATTATGAGTATTAGATAATGTAAGTTTTATTTCCTTTATATTGCTCTTTAATTTCCATGTTTTCCATGCTCAATATGTTTATGTCTTTCTATATGTTATAATTTTCGAGATATTGAACAAAATGTGAAAAATACTGTTTTTTTTAAGTCTTCTTAGTTCAATAATAACATTTATTGCAACAACATTTGCAAAACATAAATGATATCACTGCAAAGTGTTATAGACAATAAGTCTTCATATTACATTATTACATTTAGTTATCTTCTAAGTTACCCATCCTGGGACATAAGGGTTTAGGAACACCGTGGAAGATTTCTCAATTGTTGTTGGATGTGGGCCTTATTGAAAAGTTTGAGTAAATTCGATTAGTTTAACAATAACTTTATCCTCAAATGCTTAAGTGGTACTCTTCTAAGACTATTCTTCTTTGGATCCCCAACTAAGACTTGTTTATTCTTCGGATCCCCAATTAAGACTAATTCTAAATACATATTAGAAATATAAGATCATCTATGTTAATGGAGGGTGGGAGTTGTGATTTGGTGAAGACATCTTTTTCCATAACGTGCTGATTATGCATTCCTGTGAGAACAGTTCGTTGATCATTTTGCAATTCATCTTCTGGTGATAACTCTTATCTGCAGGTGCATATGTGAAATGCGCATCGTATTGGAATATCCGGTACAGTTTAAATATAATTATAATGGTTGGACACTACAATGTTTCAATCTATAATGTTTGTAATAGCTTTGATGACTGTGATAATGAATTGTCATCTGATGTAGCAGCAAATTGAAATATTTTTTTTGTAACTATATTTAGATATCATTACACAGTGCGTGCAATGACATTTCCGTATTATATCACGCATGGTGATGTTTCTGATTAATACACAGACCAAAAAAACCGAATCGTATAACACAGAACGCGATTATTAGCGTAATCAAAAAGATGTGTAATAAAACGAGTGTTTCATCCATCCCCTTTTGTATATTAAAGATATATAATTATATTGTTTCTCGCGTATTATTTCCCTCATGCATCCTTTTGTGCGGCAGAACAATAGCGCCGGATTATGTGTATTTTGTATGTGTGTGTGTGTTCTTCATCCTTTTAGGCAGCCGTAGGTTGTTTTATATAGGTAACACTTCCTTTATTCAGAGACGTGAGCCGCGCAGCAAATCAGTTGCTTAAGAGGAAAGAAACAGGAAGGAAAGAAAGGGAGAGAACAAAAAAAATATAAGAAAGAACAGGGTATGAGTAAACTGGAGAACACATAAAAAAAAAAACGCGGAAATACAAAGTCGTAAAGTCGTAAGGAAGAGACGAAAGCGACGGCAATAATAGCAACAAAGGAAAAGGAGAAAAACAGGACATTAATCCGGAAAACGATCTACGAAACTTCAGTCTTCAAATAACAAGTTGCTTCAGTTTATTAATATTTTTTTCCAATTTCCTTGAAAGCCAATGCTATTATTATGCATCTTTATCGTAGATGAATGCAATTGAATTGAATAATTTTTGGATTTATGAAAGTTTTGTGTAGTTTTATTATAGAATCTATAGATATTTAGATCAAGGGTTTTAAACTTTTCAAAGCCTTTGTAATCCTTCACTTTACAAAGAACCTTAATATCTATTAAAACTTTATTTTCCATGAAATAAGTAAACATAAAACAATATATATATTGTATAACAATATAGATTAAGCTGCCGCTCTTGTAAAGCTTCTTCCATAGCATCTTCTAGTTCCATAGAATGGAATCTCTTTATTACATGAGAACTGTTAATCGGTTTCATCGAAATTGTAGGTGATGAGAATTACCGATAATTTTGGAGAAACAGAGAAGTTTAAAGTCGCAAGGAATAGGCGAAAGCAACTTCAATAACATCTACAAAAAAATATAAGAAACATACTAAATTTAATCGGAAAATGATCTTCAAGACTTCCTCATCTTTAAATAACAAGTTGCTTTGGTTTATTAAGATATACTTTTTTTCAATTTCATGGAAAGCTAATGTTGTAATCATATTTTTTATGCTGTTGCACTTATAAATCGTCTTTCATTGGATGTTGTAGTTTCATAAAATTAAATCTCTTCATTGCCTAACTATTAACTGGTTTCACCTAAATTACAGGTGAATTGTGAGAAATAGCCATAATTTCAGCGAAAGAAAAAAAACTTAAAGTCGCAAGGAATTGGCGGAAGAAACTTCAATAACATTAACAAAGAAACATAGTACATTTAACAGTCACCGAAATTTCGGTATCATTAAATAGCTTTAGTTGCTTTAGTGTATTAACAAGTTTTTTTCAATTTCCTAGAAAGCAAATGTTGTTGTCATGTAACTTTATTGCAGATATATGCAAATGAAGCGTAATTATATGTGTTAGAGTTGTACGTATGTTTTTTTCTTGTTGTAACTTTGCTGAAAATATAAATATAATGAAGAGTGGAGGAACACGGTTTGACGACTTTGTTCCGTATGCAAGTGTGTGTCTGTGTCGTGTGTGTGTGTATGTGTGTCTAGTTAGTTCGTGTCTGCAGTGTGCTTTTAAGGGTAGTAATGAGTGTGTTGTCACAAAAGGGTGTGAACCCTCGACCACCTGTCGCTAATTACTGGTGCTAATTAAAGCGCACTCCAGGCACTCGCATACACACACATAGGTTCGAAGTCAAAATACACGTACGTGGCATGCACAAGTATTCGGAGTGCTTTCTTTATCGTGGCTACCGAACAACATGCACATGGAACACACACAGACACCCACGGTGGCAGAGGGCTGCGCTGATTAGGATTTGAATTAAATTCAACATTCGCCGCAGCTTTTGATCGAATCCTTCCAATGTAGATGAAACGTACCAATGTTGATTTTCCACACACACACATCTCCATGTACGACATTTACATGTCTATTTCAAACAGCAGCAAAATATTAGATACATTAAAAGATGATTAAAACACTTATATTATTTACAGTTTTAGTTTACTTTCAAAATTTGTAAAATTTCATAAAAAAATACGCAACTAAAGTTTATGCGTTTCATAAAAACACAGCTGAAAAGTGCAGGTGTTCACTCCTTATATGGAAAGTTAATGTGTTTTATAAAAACACAGCTGCGAAATGCAGGTGTTCACTCCTTTTATGGAAAGTTAATGGGTTGGATAGAAACACAGCTGAGAAATGCAGGTGTTCCCATATATGGAAAGTTAATGAGTTTGATAAAAACACAGTTACGAAGTGCAGGTCTTCACTCCTTATATGGAAAGTTAATGAGTTTGATAGAAACACAGATGTGAAGTGCAGGTGTTCACTCCTTTTATGGAAAGTTAATGAGTTCGATAAATACACCGAGAAGTGCACGTGTTATATAGAAAGTTAATGCAAAGTGCAGGTGTTTACATTCCTTATAGAGATTGTTAATAATGTTTAGAATACAAGCTGGAAACGCAGGTGTTCACTGCTAGGGATTGTTTCTTCGTTTTATAATACCAGGTGGTGTTCACTCCACTCAATAGACATAATTTATACGTTTTTTTTTTAAATTATTTACAATCAATCTATCTACAAAATATAATCAAAATAGATAATAAGCTCCAGTTATATCGCGTCCAGTCGATGTTGATAGTTAATGCTGAACTTTTCTATCTCTTCCCCGACAGTTCCAACTTTCGTGTACTGGTGGATGTAATCATTTGTTGAGAACCATGGTGCATTGGTTATGGATCTTAGCGTTTTCGATTGAAACCTCTGTATTATGTCAATAGTGGTATTACAGGCGGATCCCCAAAGTTGGATTCCATAGGTCCAAATGGGTTTTATGATGGCTTTATAGATAAGCAGTTCATTTTCAACAGAGGTAGACGAATATTTGCCCATCAAGCGATGCAACCTTTTTACTGTCAGGCCCAGCTGCTTCCTCTTTGTTCGTATGAGCTTTTTCCAAGTGAGACATCTGTCTAGATGCATCCCAAGGTATTTGGCATCGTCTGCTTGTGGCAGGGCACAGCCATTCAGTGTTACAGGAGGGCAAGTTTGTCTACGCAACGTAAACGTGACATGGACTGATTTCGTTGTATTGGCCCTAATTCTCCATCTCTTTAGCCAGTAGGTAATGTCATCCAAGCTTCTCTGAAGTTTTTGAGAGGCCACTGTGGAGTCCGGGTGAGATGCAATGACCGCAGTGTCATCAGCAAACGTGGCCACTGTAACGTGCTGAGAACTGGGAAAGTCGGCCGTGAAGATGACATATAGTAGAGGTCCACAGACGCTTCCCTGAGGGACACCAGAGAGGATGGGGTGCAGAGAGGTCAACTCATCCATGTATTTAACTTGAAAATGCCTTCCAGTCAGGTAGGATTTAAAGATGGCATAAAACTCATGTGGAAGACATTTCTTTAGTTTATACAGCAGTCCTTTATGCCAAACTCGATCGAATGCCTGTGAGATGTCGAGAAAAGCGGCGGAGCAGTACCTCTTCTCTTCAACGTTTTTAAGAACAAAATACTATACATAATTACTTAAAAATATAACAAGATATACTATTTCGTTTCCCGAATTTCAATCTTGAAAATCTAGTCACCTTAATACCAAACTTGGAAATTTGATAATGCTGTGATCTTGATTCGTGATCTATGATTGTAATCATGTTCATAGCAATAAAAATACAGAGGTATTTCATTTCAATGTACGTTCTGTTTTTAAATGTACTTAAAGAGAGAAGTTCATTAAATGATTGGTAGTAATATGAAAGTGAAATAAACTATAATACTAGTTCAGAATGTCTGTGTAGTCGTTTAACGAATGTGACCCAGCTACAATGAACGAATCGAAACGTGTGCATGCGATACTCCTAATGATATTCATGGCAATCGGAACGAAATGTTTCGGAATGAGCCGTAAAGAGTTATTATTCAGCGTTTTTTTCCGAATCTCTTCATAAACGGCAAATAATGAAGCACCGCTTGCACAGCTCGATATGCAAACCATTCAAATCGCAGCTGTAATATACACAGTCATCGAATAATGGGCCCCCGGTTCGTTCCCATTTTCTCTCCTCTCTCTTTTTTTTTATTATTATTTCCATTCGGCCTTTTCAGTCAACACTTTTTTTCCGGTGGCCTCTGCACATTCTCCTCAAATATTATGATTTTCGCTGTCTCGGTGTTATAAATGATGTCGGTTCTGCAATATTGTGTGGGCATTTCGTGCTGCATAGTCAGTTCCCATTCGCAAAAGCTGAATAATAACAGGAAAAAAAAATGATAGTTTAAATCGTACTAAATTTCATAAAACTTTAAAGTCAGTTTTTTTTCTGCGAATCTGCTTCGAAGCTTATAATCAATCAAACCGCGAGGGAATAATTTATTATGAACTGTACGAAGAATCAATGCATCACGCAAGATAATGCACAGAACGGTTTTGAATTTTCACATACGTTTACATTATTTATGCATTGAACTTTATTTTTATTTATTATTATGAATAATTACGTTATATAATAACAAATTTTAACATCAATAGCACTGGAATCAAGTAAAATTTACTTGTATATCATGTGTCATACATTGAAGTAAATAGTTACATAAAAACAAAAAAAAGTTTTTTAAAACTTTGGCAGTGAATTGCAAGAAATCTATATTATATACCGATTTAGCTTATAGTGCGCTGGAAAGCCTGAATATTAAGCTTTGATAACAATACTTATAGATAATTGTATCGTTTCACGTGAGATATTACGGTAATCATTTACATTAGTTTTAGTCTCTGGTGAATCGTAGACTAAGTAGTGCTTTGTTTTGGTCTGCCAGGGTATTTTTTCTTTCGATAATCACTGATTTCCTTCTTTCACTGTCTTCTGGTAAGTCGAAATTAATTTTTCTGCACAATTCGTAAGATGGACGTTTCGGCGTCGAACGTAAGTCCACGAATCTTCTTTCTGTTGGATCAAAAGCCGGATACGGTACATAGTCAGTTGGTGTCCTGGGGGACTTAATGGCTCTCAGTGTAAGCGTAATTCCAGTGTCATCGAACGAGTTCCTTACGAGAACTATATCACTTGTATTCGTATTGTTGTTAAGTTTCTTATTCATTTTGTATAATACTTCTATTTTTTCTTCTAAGTATTCTGATCAACCGATAGAACTACACTGACCTAGTGTATATAACTACACTTACGTGTTCAAAAAAAACTTGAGGAAATGTTGTACTAAGAGCAACTGCGCTTCTGAAACTAAATGCAAACTGAAAACTGGTGAAAAGTATGCTCCTGTTGCAACCGTTGGTCTTCTCACCAGAGAAAATGAATAATTTGTTAATTTTGGGGGCTTACAAAACAGTTTATGAACTTTGACATAAAATTGTAGAAAATCCGTAATAGACTCAAATATAATGAATGAGGGATTGATTATTCAACTACATTAATGATGCGAAAAGTGAATAGTGTAGTTTTTGGAAACAGATGAAATGAAATGAAAAAAACGATTTGTAATGACACTTGATATTGGAAACTTAACTAATATTTTTAAACTTTGACAGTAAATTACAGGAAATCTATAATAGTCACAAATATAACGAATGGTGCATTAGAAAGCTTGAATATTCAGATGTAATTAAAATGCTCATGTATAATTGTTTGGTCTATAATAACCGAGAAAATGAATAAATTGTAAAAACACTCGATTTACGAGGCTTCGAAAATATTTTTTGTAACTTTGACAGTAAGTTACAGAAAATCCGTAATAGATACAAACATAATGAGTGGTAAACTGGAAAGCTTGAATAATCAACTAGTATTAGAATACTCATCAATAATTGTGTTGTTTATATTAACCAAGAAAATGAATAATTTGTAAAGACTCAATTTTGGAGGTTTAACAAAACTTTTTGAACTTTAACAAAAAATTACAGGAAATCTATAATAGACACAAATATAACGAATGGTGCATTAGAAAGCTTGAAAATTTAAATATAATTAGAATACTCATACATAATTGTGTTGCTTATGATAACCAATAAAATGAATAAATTGTAAAGACACTCGATTTTCGAGGTTTCAAAAATATTTTTTGTAACTTTGACAGTAATTTACAAAAAATCCGTAATAGATACAAACATAATGAATAATGAACTGGAAAGCTTGAATAACCAACTATTATTAGAATACTCATGAATAATTGTGTTGTTTATGATAACTGAGAAAATGAATGATTTGTAAAGACTCAATTTTGGAGGTTTAACAAAAGTTTTTTCACTTTGACAGTAAATTACAGGAAATCCATAATAGACACAAATATAACGAATGGCGTATTATAAAGCTTGAGAATTTAAATATAATTAGAATGGTCATGCATAATTGTGTTGTTTATGATAACCGAGAAAATAAATAAATTGTTAAGACACTCGATTTTCGAGGTTACAAAAATATTTTTTGCAACTTTGACAGTAAGTTACAGAAAATCCGTAATAGATACAAACATAACGAATGGTAAACTGGAAAGCTTGAATAACCAACTAGTATTAGAATACTCATGAATAATTGTGTTGTTTATGATAACCGAGAAAATGAATGATTTGTAAAGACTCAATTTTGGAGGTTCAATAAAAGTTTTACCACTTTGACAGTAAATTACAGGAAATACATAATAGACACAAATATAATGAATGGCGCATTAGAAAGCTTGAGAATTTAAATATAATTGGAATTACTCATGCATAATTGTGTTGTTTATTATAAGCGAGAAAATAAATAAATTGTAAAGACACTAGATTTTCCAGGCTTCAATTGTTTTTTTTGCAACTTTGACACTAGGTTACAGAAAATCCGAAATAGATACAAACATAACGAATGGTGAATTGGAAAGCTTGAATAACCAACTAGTATTAGAATACTCATACATAATTGTGTTGCTTATGATAACCTATAAAATGAATAAATTGTAAAGACACACGATTTTCGAGGTTTCAAAAATATTTTTTGTAATTTTGAAAGTAAGTTACAGGAAATCCGTAATAGATACAAACATAACGAATAGTGAACTGGAAAGCTTGAATAAACAACTATTATTAGAATACGCATGAATAATTGTGTTGTTTATGATATCCGAGAAAATGAATGATTTGTAAAGACTCAATTTTGGAGGTTTAAGAAAAGTTTTTCCACTTTGACAGTAAATTACAGGAAATTCATAATAGACACAAATATAACGAATGGTGCATTAGAAAGCTTGAAAATTTAAATATAATTAGACTGCTCATGCATAATTGTGTTGTTTATGATAACCGAGAAAATGAATGATTTGTAAAGACTCAATTTTAGGGGTTTAACCAAACTTTTTGAACTTTAACAAAAAATTACAGGAAATATGTATTAGCTATAATAATAACGATTGGTGCGTTGCAAAGTTTAAATATTCAGATATAAAAAAATTATCATGTAAAACTAAAAATTAAGTTAAACAAACATACATTTTGTTAATTACAAATAGCTTAAAATTACATTTAAATGAACATTGTGATAAAAAGAGCTTAAGTTTGTTTTGGAAGACTAACTATATATTTAAGAAAAACCTCTGAAAAAACACGTGCTAAGTTATAATTCTGAAATCTGATTGAAAATAAGTAGATTAACATTCTTAAACAAGAAGATTGATTTCAATTATAATTTGAAAAAAAAACATGTTAAAATTTTACATAAATAGAATTGATTTGGACAGAAAAACCTAAGCAATTATATCAATAATTATATTTCAGTTTTATTTTCTTTGTATTTCTATTATATTCAGTTTACATCTTTCCTGTGGTTGCTGTTGCAATAAATATTATCGTTAATGTTAGAATCAACTGAAATATGATAGTAAGTTGAATCTTCAAGAAATTCAGGAAATAGACATTTTTTAGTCTCATTTAACGAATGCGTCATATTCGTTAAGGATTGTAACTCTTCGGTCAAATAATTTCAGTTATTTTGTATACACTACACAATATTTGCATTATTTATTTATACATTACCACAACTCTAAACGTTTATTTATCATTGGCCATTGCAAATATTAGTTATTATAATCAAAGTAAATAGTATCAAATGTTATGATTAGAAAAGCGAATGCGTATGTACACGTATTTTTAATGCTTCGCAGCGATCAGAAATGTCAATATTCGATCTCAAATATGTATGTGTTAAATACGTGGGATTGTTAATAATTCAACCACAAAAAACGGAATAAATGTGCTTTTAATGCGAGCACTGCAATAAATCGATAATGCATCGAAATTCGTGCCCGGATTTTATCTGAACTGTGGATACGCATTAAAACAACATTACTTTTACAATACAGAATTGAAACAAAGAGAGAAATTTTATGTTTGAATATAATTTGTTTCTTAGAAAATATGTGTAATTTACATATTTGTTAATATATTTGTAACATTTAATATATTTACATATAAAAATCTACTTAAAATTGGAGTGCATTTTAAATATAAAAGATAGCATTAAAATACGCAATTAAAATAACTTATATTTTATGGTCTGAAAAATGAAAAACGTTTATATTTCCTTTGAAACGTAATCGATTTTGCATGTTTTCTGTCATCTGTACATGTTTTTGCATGTCATACCCGTGGAGTTTGCCAATTAGTGCCCTTTTTGTATCAGCGGCAGCAGCCTCGATAGAAATAACTGAACAAAAAAAAGTAGAGTCATCTCACTCGATAACTATATATATACATTTCATAAACCAGGTCAGTGCTATTGATTCTGTTTCGCTTCCTTTTCCGGGCTCCTTTTTTTTGTAGTTTGCTAAATTCATGCAATTTGCACCGATAAAAGTAATGCAAATTAAAATTTGTGTCAATTCTTCCTTGTACGTTTTGTTTCGGAAAAATAGAATAATTTTTATCGAAGTTAAAAGTTTTTAGATGTTATGCATGATTTAAGTAAATTATTGTGGTTTAAAGTGGATATAACGAATCGAATTTATGGATATATTCATGATTTCCAATCAGATTTTCTACATACAAAACCTAAAGAAATGTAATACATTTTTTGAGCAAGTTTCAGCTAATAATTTTCAGTCAGATTTTTCAATAATTTTAATCAATTTTCAACGTTATTTGTCGAAAATGTTTAGTTTATATACATAAAAACAAATTTTCAACGAAGAACATTTTGAAAAACGTTTTATTTTCAGCCACTAACATAAAAAATAAACAATTTTCAACGATAACATTTGGAAAAAAGTTGTTACTATTTTCATCCATTTATCCAACTGACTTTTCAAACTTTCAATAGCAAAATTGTATGAAAGAAATTTCTGCCATTTTCCGACAGAATTTCAACCTACAAAATAACACAATTTTTAACAACGAAATTTCGGAAGAATTAGTTACTATTTCCAGTCATATTTTCAATATTAATCTCAATTTTCAACAACGAAATTTAATTGTGTCACTATTTCCATTACCAATGTTTAACATTAAACAGTTTTCCAATTAACAACTTCAATATTTTTTAAAAGTTTCACTATTTCCAAAGAGATTCTTTACAATTATGAAAGAAGATTGACTATTCATATTTAATGAACTTATTTTGTTAATTATGAGCTTTTCCAGCAAGATCTTTTATCTACACTAAAATTTTTCATTACGAAATTTTGAAAGAAGTAGTTACTATTTAAAGTCATATTTTCCATAATAATCTCAATTTTCAACAACGAAATTTAAAGTGGTCACTAATTTCATTACCAATTATTAACATTTAAACAATTTTTCAATTAACGACTTCAAAATTTTTGAAAAGTTTCACTATTTCCAAAGAGATTCTTTACAATTATGAAAGAAGATTGACTATTCATATTTAATGAACTTATTTTGTTAATTATGAGCTTTTCCAGCAAGATCTTTTATCTGCACTAATATTTTTAATTACGAAATTTTGAAAGAAGTAGTTATTATTTCCAGTCATATTTTCCATATTAATATCTATTTTCAACAACAAAATTTAAAGTTGTCACTAATCTCATTATGAATTGTTAAGGTTTAAACAATTTTTCAATTAACAACTTCAAAATTTTGAAAAGTTTCGCTATTTAGAAACAGATTCTTTACAATTAATTATGAAAGAAGATTGACTATTCATATTTAACAAACTTATTTTGTTAATTATGAGTTTTTTCAGCAATAATTTTTCATCTGCACTAACATTTTTCATTACAAAATTTTGAAAGAAGTAGTTACTATTTCCAGTCATTTTTTCCACATTAATCTCAATTTTCAACAACGAAATTTAAAGGTGTCACTAATTTCATTATCAATTATTAACATTTAAACAATTTTCCAATTAACAACTTCAACATTTTTGAAAAAGTTTCACTATTTCCAAAGAGATTCTTTACAATTATGATAGAAGGTTGACTATTCATATTTAATGAACTTATTTTGTTAATTATGAGTTTTTGCAGCAAAATTTTTAATACACACTAAAATTTTCATTACGAAATTTTGAAAAATGTTAGTTATTATAGACTGTATAGCCCTTTGCAACAAAATCAATATATTTTCTTTTCCTTATATTTCTTCATTACTATTGCAATGCTAAATGCTATTATTATTACCTCGCTTTACGGCCTAGATACGTTCCACGAGACTTGGCCGCAAAGCGAAAAGCCGTATAACGAATAAATTATTGCGCAATATTGGCAATATGTAGATATAGACATGGAATAAAGTTTTTTGCCGTTATAGCGAAACATTTTAGGCCGTAAATCGAAAATGATCCTTTATTGAAGAGGGCCGTTATAGCGAAATGCCATACAAAGAGCGGCCGTATAGCGAGGTATGGGTGTATTAAATATTGTTTTTAGTAATTTTGTTGCCAAATAATCAACAGAAAAGTAATTGCATTTGATATATAGTATAAAGATTAAACTAACAAAAAAATCACTTACCTTGCAAAGGGAGATGTCGGTTTTTTTTTTGTTGCACTGATAAACGGAAACTTGTGAAGTAGAAATTGAATTTGGTTAACAAGTAAAAGTCTTCCGATTAAAAATATTTATTGCTTTGTCTGGGCTAATAATTATTTGTATATACTTTATTTTAAATATATATATTTATTTATGTATGTATATAATAGACGCTCTAAGGGTTTTTTTTTTCTTCAAAAGGATGACATGCATACACTATGAGTAAAAGACTAGGTCTACGAACTTAGCTCTACGCCGCTAATAAAGTTATTATGCTTACGACGCAGACGATCGGAGCATGAAATATCACCAACATCATCATCATCATCATCCCATAACATTCCATTCCGTATCTCTTCATCATCGTGCGAAAAACTTACTTGAATTGAGATCAAAAAACAGAACGCGCGCGCGAGCCACCCTCATCCATCCAACAACCAGATCCTTCCTCCAAAAAAACAAAAAACAATGCCAACAATCGATGATGAAGACAACTACAATCATCATCCATTGATCGCATCCGCATTTCGCCAAAAAAAATACTCTACCTATTACGAACATCATCTCATTCCGTCCACTCTTTTTCTCTTATTGCTCACTTATTCCAAAACATTCCGAATCCCAGGACCGATATCACTTAATCTCTCTCTTCTCAAACTCTCCATCATCTCGAAAGCCCAACAAAGCTAAGAAAAAGTATTTACACATAATCGAAAGTATCCTAATAAATGCACAATACAAAACTATGAAAATGTATAAATATAAAGCTGTCTTTTCTTTTCATCAATTACAAACTAACAACAAAACGAAACATAAAAATAACAACAAAAAAGATTAAAAAAAACATTCTTCAACAATCCCCTAAATACTTCTTCTTAAGATTTGGTGTATACTCTTTTAAGGCTGAGACTACGCAATAATAATACAACGAAAATCTGCTTCGCTCAAATCCTGCCGTAAAATAAACGCGTTACTCTTTGCTGAACGCAATTATATAAAGCCGCATCCGATTCACTCACGGTCCTTGTACAAAATATATTCCCTTTCTTTCATTTTACAATTTAAATTACATCTTAAATAATCTCAATTTTATCCTCACCTTATACATAAAATATTGCTTTTCAAATTCATCTTGTTCTAAAAAAATGTTACAAATCTTTAAATTCCTTACAAACTAATCATAATAAATAAATAAATAATAATGATCATTCAATATGTAAATCCTAACACAGTAAGTAAACAAATAGAAATAAACAACGTTTTATCACCTTTTACCCATCAGAAATCTTCGTTCACTCGCGCATCGCCTTCTTTCTCTCACTACGAAATTGTATAATGTCTGTATTTTATATGTGTATATATATTTGTTGTTTTCTTCATCTTCCGCAGTTTCATCGTGTTGTTTATAAATAGGGTATGCATGTTACGAATTTGGTAACGTAAAATTAACGGAATCATTTACAGGGGGGGAGTTTCACAATTATTCTGATTCGGAGACCTGTCGAAAAAATTAAACGATTTCGCATCTTCATCGTTTTTCAGCTTAAACTTGTATCTGTGCATTCCTGAAATTTCTTGATCTCGTTTATTATTATTTTTTTTTGTATAAAATATTGCTTTAATTTTTTTGAACGGCTTTCCGAATCATCTTCTAATTATATGTTGTTTTTTCAGTTTTGCGTTAACCACGTAATTATAGGTGTATATTATACATATGTTTATATACTAAATAGTCTATATATTAAATATATATATAAGGTATATCAAAACATCACACAAATTAATGGATTATACAATATCTTTTCAAATTTACCACAGATAATGACTAGTATATATATTATATATTTTGGGTTTTGACAGAATACCTTAAATGCCTCATTTTCTTAAATGCTTGTGTAAATCAAATACATATATATATAATCTATATATATATACTCTATATCATATCTTCAATTTCCCTTCATTTATATAATAAAACTTTTCACGAAATATATCTCTATGTTACTCTCTTTCTCACATTTTTTACTCATTTTTGCTTCAATTATTACGTTTAATTTAATTTAAATATTGACTCTCAGTTGAAAACGGCATTTAAAGGTACCTTTTACTGTTTTTTTTCTTCTCTCATATATTATATATATATATGCAACGATAAATAAATAGTTAAATAAATTGGGTCCAATAAATAAATTAACGCATAAATAAGTTAACTAATGAATTCATAATTTCAAAACAAAGTCCACATACACCTGCGTTTCCATTCCTGCTGATTTCAAAATGAAATTCCGTGCTGGAACGAAATGTACGGTTACCATAGCACTGCTCTTGTTCTGCTTTGTATTGTATATGTGTGTGTATATTGATTCGTTGTACAAATTGGCCACCACGTTCTCTTTTTTTTATATTTCCATGTCTCTCTCTCTTATTTTTCTTTCTCTCTCTGTCTCTCTCAGTGTGTGTTGTAAAATAAACATGTTTATTTATATTTTTTTGTTGGAAAACATTTTGAAGAATTACTGCAGTTGTAGTGTGAATGTGTTGTTTTTCTTTTGCTTCTGTGTGCTTACGTGTATATATTTTATCTTTTTTTTTAAATTAATTTTTAATTAAATACGGTAGCTAATATAGTTATCCGAACTGTGTGTTTATATATTTAGTAAATCTGCAATGTTTACGAAATAAACACTGCAAATAGTTACGCCTCATTTCTCCGGGTTCGTTGCTTTCACATTTATACTGTTTGAAGTTTTTCTTTAATCTCTTTCTCTCCCTTTCTCCTTAAATATCCCCTTCACTCATCTATTTGTCTCTCCGTCTTTGAATATTCTTAAATATTTGAAATAAATACGTTCTTTACGTACAAGTATTAAGCGCTTTCAGTGGTACTCTCTTCCTTCTCCTTGTTTTGTTTTTTTTTTGTTTAAATATCATTTTCAGTTTAGTTCCTTATTTAAGTATTGCTTATTATTGCCTATTAGCATTTTGCGGCGAATGCAAGGAAACGTTTTGTTATCATTATTAATATGTTCTTAAAGTTCAGTTTTCTTTTAAGAATAGTCAGTATTATTATCACTTCGTACTCAGTCATTTCGCAACGAATTCACGTCATCACATTGCGTTCATCATCCAACATTTGTGATTTTACAATTATCAACTTCATTTTAAGTGTATTTTACAAAATAATTTTGTATTATTTTTAACCTTTATAATTTATCTTAGTGAATTATACACAATTTACTATATTAAATTGTGTGAGTATAGAAGAAAATTCACCAGATAAAAATGTTTGCAAATATTTGATTTTGTTTATGGGTCTTGGTAAATTAGTAAATTATCACTGCATATGAGAGAATATGCGCAAACATTATGGAAACCACAACTAAAGACATAAACAAGTTTCCGACTTGATTGTAAAGTGAGGTTAATTTAGTATTATTTGCAGTTGGTAACAAAAATGTTTGGATTTGCATTAAATAGTTTTATAGAATTGGTGGTAATTACCATATCTGTAGTTTGTAAGAAGGTTAAAGTATAATGATAAGTTGTTGGCATAAAAAATATGTTAATAATTGGTTAATTTGGTATTATCGATTGTGATTTTGTAATAAAACTGTGTATTAATATTCATTAATTGAAAGGTTTCATGTCCTTTAATGTGATAGAATTTATTTGTGGTAATTACGGTATGTGTAGTTAATGAGATTTAAAGTAAAATTATTTTTTTGGAAAGTATGTTAATAATTGTGACAGGTAATGTTGCGAAATGAATGGGTACGATTTTGAATGCTGAGTGTCTTTGTGTTGAGTGTAATGTAATTTTTATGCCGCTGAGCATTAGTTTAGTTTAGAAGTCGATAGGTTTTGTTAGGTTACTTGATGTTGGCCGCATCGTCGGGGTCGCCTAGGTCGTCCGTGGTGGTGGCCATGCTGCGTTTGCAGGAAGAAGGACTGTCCGGGCGTCCGGAAGGAGGTCCATTGCAGGTCGTCTCCTGATGCTTGTTCAAGTAGGACTTCAGCGTGAAGCTCTTCTTGCAGACCTGACACGTGTGGCTCTTCTCCGGAGAGTGGGTCTGCATGTGGGCGCGGAGATTGGAACGATCGGCGAAGGTCTTCTTGCACACCGAACACTGGTAGGGTTTCTCCCCTGTGTGAGATCGGAGGTGGCCTTGGAGGAGCCACGGCCGCGAGAACTGCTTGCCGCACACCTTGCAGGTGTGCGACAACTTGTGGGTGAGCATGTGCATGGCCAATGCAGGCATGCTCACGTAAGCCTTGCCGCAGGTCATGCACTTCTTCGCGGATTGAGAGTCGAGACTGCGATGGGTTTGCTTGTGTCGCGAGAGATTCGAGGAGGTGGCGTACCTCTTTCCGCAGTCGGAGCAGACGTACCTGCTGCACTTCGTCGAGGTTCCGACGTCTACGGTCGTGGATGTCGTGGCGCACGATTTCTCCACGGTCGTCTGAAAGGATCGTTCCAAATTATAGAAGCTAATTGCACTCGTCGAACTACACCATACTAACCATAGGCTCGTCATTCTCCTCCACCAGGTTGATGGTGACATTGTTGTTGTTGTTATTGGTGATCTTGGGCGCGATCCTGCGCTTGGGCCTCCTGGTCTCCACAACCGGACTCAGATCCGTCGTCGATGTGATCACGCTGTGCTCCCTCGGCGGAGGGGTGCGTTGAAGGACCGGCGCCGGTGGGCTCTTCACCATCGGAGGTCTCACGATCACCGTCTGCAAGTGCTGTTGCAGGATGGTGGGCTCGTCGGATAGCTTTTGCGGTTGGGGTTCCTCCAATCGAGCCGGAGATTCGGGACGTCGATCATGATGATCGTTTCTGTGTTCGGGTTCGGGGGAGAGCGGCAGAATGAGGATGTCTTCGTTGTTTTGCTGCAGGGTTATTTGGCCGCCAACAGATTCATCAGTCAGACATATTTGCAGGTTCTCTGCGTCGGAGGAACATTCGGAGGTGGGTGGGGTCGGTGCAGCAGGAACTTGAACTAGGTATACGATTGGCGGTTGGTAAGCAGGCAGACTGCTCTGGAAGGTGATGGGTTCGGGGGAGAGAGGACGACAGGTGTACGAAGGGGATTGGGAATTGGAGTCATCCGGCAAATTCTCGTGAATGGTGACCACACCTGGAGCCTGCAGAGGTGGTAGACTTTGCGAGAGCGAGAGCAGATCGTGAGCTGCCTCCGTTTCCTCAATGCTCCTCACCCGGAAAATGGGTATTCCACCGTCGTGCTCGTTTATGTGTCCCTCCTCCGACGAAGACGATTTCTGCAGACTTTCCTGCAGGTAACCTGCAACAAAAGCAAAACCATGTATAAACAATTCGATTCGAGCGGTAACTGGATTAAGGACGACGTCGCTTTATATTAACGCAGTTAGTGAAGCATTAATAACATTACTACGTTGGCTCTAGCTGGAATGGATCAATTAGTTTCAAACGACAACAATAGTACACTCACACACACACATAGCGTAGTCAGTACATAGTATACGTGCAGGGCGCAAACCCTCGTGAGTGGCTCTCAAAGCCGGATTTAGTCTCCACTTGTATATACAGCGCGAATCTTCATAGCAGCCGGATGTGAACTGAGACACGTGTTATCGTTAAATAAACCGATACCGATTTCCGACTAAGCTTCGAAAATTGATAAAACTATATATGCATGGTATATGCACATACACATTTATCCATGTCTGGTTTTCACCATCCAACTGTACGCGGAAAGATAAAGACGTCGTAGGTTTATCTTCGCGCTTCTCGGGCCGTCGCCCTCATTAAAGTCGATCGATTCTGTAAATGATATCTTAATGGAAAACTGGCTAATTGTCTAAAGTGAAGCTTCCATTCGGAGGCGGCGTCGGCCGCTTTGACATTGTAATAACGGCCCAGTCTAATGTAACACCGTAAACCCTGTTATTAAGTGCGCGAGACCAGACAAAGAGAGCACCACATTATACATCAATTAAGAAATTATATAATAGGAAATTCCCATCACCGTGCACATCCAGATGAAAGCCAATTAAAATATTCACGACCTGTACATCCCCTACTCCGATACTTCTTCCATACAATTTACTCAACCTAAACGAACCAATTATATTTCCTTTTAGTATCAATTACTTTATTTAGAAATTGCAATAAATTGCTGTATTTTGTATAATATCATTTTGTAATTTGTATTTCAGTATTGTTATTATTATTTTATAAATATATTTAATAATAATAACAATTATTTGCAACAATTACAAAAAAAATCAATAAAGATCTACAAAGTAAAATAAAAGACTATTGTAGGAAAGGGCTGTAGACCATAGGTTTTTCTGTCCTGAATTTATTTTGAATGCACTTTATTTTCCTGTAATATCACATCAATTTCTATGAATCGCTGACCACCCAATATTTCTACTTCACATATATCACTCATATCCTTAAAATGAATGTAACAAATTTGGCACTTAAAGATTTAGTGTAAGAGTAAAAAGCTGAAAATTATAGTGTAATTAACAAGTTTGATTTTACAACTTGTAACATGAAGATACGTAATTGTACAATGTTTCATCTTCGAATCTCAGCAAATGATAAAATCTATGGTGAAATCGATAAGCAACTAAAACGTTCATCCACGTAACGTTACAAAAAGGTTAATTAATCTAAAGATCAAAATGATACACGACTTCATACAATTCACTCAACCTAAACGAAATAACTATATTTTCTTTTAGTATCCATTACTTTATTTCATAAATTTAAAAAAATGTATTAATAAGTTAAATAGACATATTTTTTTAGATAAATATATTAAAAAAACAGTACGTTTATTATTAATTAGCAAGTGATTGCTCAGAATTAAATTAATGGTATTGAGCAACATAACAATGAGAATCTTTTAGCACAATAATAGCCTTTACATTAAGTTCAGAGGTCATCGCAAAGGAAACAGAAGCATTTTCCAACAGACAAAAACGATTTATATAATGAAATAAACGCAGTCAGCACTTAGATACAATTTAACTTATTTTGTTAGTAAAATATAAATGGTATACCATTAACATACATCTGGCAATTCTGTTTGTATCTCAAGCTTAATTTTCAATTATAAAACAATGTTTAAACCAAACAGTCGTAACAACAAACAATTATATTCTAATGAAATTGTTAAACATTTTCAATTATTGAAGTGTCTATTATTCTTAGATCTACATTTTTTTTAATTGTGTTAATTTATTTTATATTTATATTAGTTATCACCAGATTATAGTCTCATTTTTAACATTAGGTTAGTTGTATATAAACTAAAACAAATTTAAAATGATCTATCTTAGTAAGAACTTAGTTTCTTTTAACTACTTTTATCATTATCATTACAAATTGTAGAATTTCATATACTTTGTTTAGACTATTGAACATATGAGGTACATGTATGTGAAAGTTCTACATTTTGATAAAATAAAATGTATGATTCTAATTCGTTTTGTAGGTAATGATATGACTATAACGTTTACATTTTGTAGAATTTTATATACATTATTTAAACATTGTGGTACAAACATGTTAAGGTAAAACATTTGAAGAAAATAATTGCAGTGTACTAATTTCTTTAGTGATTTATCATTAAAATTTCCATAATTTCATAGAAATTATTTAGGTTATAGCTCATTGAGGTAATGGATACATATTTAGAGAAAAGTAAATGCATTATTCTAATTTGTTTTCTAGGTAAAACTGGATTTTGTATAGACAATTGTACATTGAGATGCATAGAAATGTACGTTTAGTAAGTACAGAAAAGTAAATATAGTAACATAATTTCTATGAGAAGCAGGGATATGATGCTATTAGAAAAGAGAAGATAATAGTAGACCGAAGTTTCTGTCTAATCTGGTGCAGTCAGGAAGATAAGCTGCGTCTACAAGCCAGGTCCTCGATAACCCAATTCCGTACGAGTTCGAGATATATTTAGGATTACCTCAAATTATTTCGGCTAGAGCAACATAACAATATCGATCAACCTACATTCGGTAGCCACAAGAGGCAACAAACATCTTTCCAACGTGGATTGTAAATTTCTGCGTGAATATCGTGTACACGTATACATATACTTAGTATTAGTAATAGTAGTAGTAGTAGTAGTTATGCCCTGGTTAACGACGCCAGAACCATACTATATATATATACACTTTACCAGTCTTTAAATTAAAGCGGGCGGAATTTGATCGTCGACCTTGCATTTATTGATTCAATACGACCGATATGGATAGTCTAGTAATTTGTACATTCCTCGTCCTGTCATTATCCTGATTAATATTGGTGCGTAGCAATTAATTATTCATGGCAGCAATACAGGTTCAAAAATAATTATCACTCCTAATTAAAATAATCACAATATTAATTGCTTCAATTACGTACTTTATTGTCCTTCCTATAAATATTTAACATCACATTCATTTCTATCAGGTGCTGATGATCCAAGATACATTTTTACTTAACATAATCGTTAAAATCAACACAACCTAAAGATTTACTATAATAGTAAAAAAAAACTAATCATTATAATGCAATTAATAAGTTTGTTTGATTTTGACAACTTGTGACACAAGGTTACGTAATATTACACAGATTGTGGTGGTATGTGTCATACAATCTGATTCGAAAGGTGACAGGTTCGAACCTCATCAAATGCAAAAATCTGTTATATAATCGATAAAATGTGGTAGAAATATGATTGTCAAGATTCAATAAAGGTTATTTAATCTAGAACAGAGTTTTCTAAACTTTTCCCGCAAAGGAACATTTCTTAAATCTTGAAATTTTTCGGAACTCCTAGTTTATTTTGTACAGTAAATATAATAATAAATACATAATTAATAAAATGTTGACAAATAAAAAAAAACACGTTCGTTATTTATTTAGTAATTACTTTTTGGAAAACTCGAGAATAACATGAAGTTAGCTGTCATGGAGCCCGATGCATGTAACGACAGAAAAAAATAAAATGACACATGTCATATTTATGTATACCCATACTTCGCTATACGGCTGCTTTTTATAGGGCATTTCGCTATAACGATCATTTTCTATTAAGGCACGTTTTCGATTTACGGCCTAAAATGTTTCGCTATAACGGCAAAAACACTTTTTTTGATATATCTACATGTTGCCAAACTTGCGCAAGCGCAATAATTGATTCCTTATACGGTTTTTCGCTTTGCGGCCAAGTTTCGTGGAACGTATCTAGGCCGTAAAGCGAGGTATGGGTGTATTTGTTGTTTTTGTCAATAATTAATGAATATTTATTACTCATATCAAATTTACTCTCAAGTAAAAACGTATATTTCAGAATTAATTCCATTATAAATTAGTGTAAATGATATGCATTTTATTTACAATAATAATAACAGTTATTGTAACAACAACTACATCAAACTCTATTACAAATTGAAATCAACAAACACAAAAGCAAAATTGAAAAACTGCTATTGCTGCAAAGGGCTATACACCATAGGTCTTTCTGCCCTCTTATTTTACTTTCAATATAAAGTTACTTTATATCTAGCTTAGTTTAGAAGAAAAGTGCAGCTAATTTTCTTTACAGCTTTTAAGAAAGGGTACATAAAACATTAACTTTTTTCCAACTAATTAGAGTTGAGTAATTTTCATATTGTAATAAAGAAATACATTGTAATTATTTTCTCTTTTAATTCAAATATTAATGTTTATCAGTTTTCTAACACGTTGTGATACACTAGTTCGAATTTTGAAAACTGAAAATCTTACTTGGGTTTAAATCTAACACAAATGAAACTTCTAAATTAATTACAAAAGTAACTGCTTCTTGTTAATTTCAGTTTAGATATTCATTCATTTAATTAGTTATTTAATTCGTAAATAAATTGCATATAAATATTTCTTCAAACTGAAGCCAATATTTACCATATTTTGATTAAAAAACACTGTTTTAATAGCCACAAAACATATTGTTATATCATAGACAAAAATGATGTTAAAGTTAAAAGTTTCATTACGTAAAATATTCTCGACCTGGAAGAAACTCAATAGATAGTAAATGATTCGCAAAGTTAGCGCGTTATTAGTTTGTTTTTTTTTGGAGAGAAGTTCCGGGTCGCGTGGAAAATGTTGCAGGTTTCTATATATTTTTTTCCCTCTTCTTCTGCTCCTTGTTGTTGGCCCGTAAAATGGATCATTTTATGCCGTGAGCGGCGCCAAACTTAGTTTCCATCTCTTAAACCGGAAGTAACATCGACTTTTAGTGTACACCTGTGGAAAGGGAGCAGACATTTCGAGCGGATCCATAACAGTTTCAATGATATACACACACACACGTTTCCATGTATCGGGTGGAACTCCGTAATGCAACTTTTCGAAACGCTCTGATTTTCGTTATACGTTATTTAACTATTCACATTTCATGTGAATTTTATGTGAAAACAAAAGATTTCAACAACACGTCAATTTGATGCATTTACGATTTCATAAATACGTTTAATTTCTAGAATTTGGTATACATTTATTGAAAATATCAAATATATTCAAAACGTATTAAATACATAAGAATTCGATGAAACTGAGGACACAAAACGTAAACGTAAATTGTTTGTAATTTCGGTTTTCACAAAGAGAATAAGAGATTTACATCTATTTTAAAGACTAATGTTAAAGTTATTTATTTGCCTTTTGACATTTCATAGATGTCATTTATAGCTTACTTTTCAAGTAAGTTTTTCAGCATTTTGTTTACTTTTATAAAGTCACTCAGGTTAGTTTTAATTTATATGACAATTTTCTCTCAATGGGATGTTTTTAAATACATTTTAATGATTATGATATGCAGCTTTATCTATTAATAGAAATACTATGCACAGAAAGACCTAAGCCCTTTACATCAATGGAATTTTATTTTTTCCTCAATTTTATTGTAATGATTTTTCTAAAATTATTGTTGCAATAAATATTATTATTAGAAATAACATATATCATCAGTTTTCTTAGAAAATTTGATAAATATTTCGTTTTTTGAAAAGTTAGAAACAAAAAGTAATGAAGCTTCTTTAGCAATTATGTAATAAACTAAAAGTAATTAACTTTAATTTTTTCTCTTAGACAAAAAAATAAAATAATTTAGTATACTTTTCATTAAAGAAATAATTGGATAAGAGAGATTCTTATAGAATATTGATGTATTATTTTGTTTTGGATTTTTTATAAGGCTTAATAAAGTATCACTTAGTATTATGATACAAAAGTTTATCTCTTACAGTATAAACTTAATAAAGAAGCTTTTAAAATATTAAAAAGTTACTTTACCACCAATATCTCAAATTATCGACGCATTTTTTGTTGAAGGTAATTCAATGTATTCTTTACAATTATATAATAAAAAAAGAAAACCAAAACGTAACTAAATCAGTCTTTTAATGAATATTTCAATAAATTGCTTAAATTTGTTGGATTATAATGTGGATAGATACAAAATACAATCATACCTCTAATAACGAAGCTTCAACATATCCAATTCTGTAATTATCTGAAGACATTGATTGCTCTTGGAAAGAATTTACTAGAAATGCCGAAAAATGAGATCAGAAGTTCTACTAGAAAAATAAAATAACAAAAATAGAATTGATTTCTGAAAGGTTTCTGAAATATTTATGAAGAATGCTAAATATTAGATTTATCAGTGGCAAATTTAGAGAATATTGAATAGCAATGAAGATAATAAACATGACAAAATTAAATAAGTTCTTGACAAGAAATGATAACAATGAAATATTTAGAAAAATGCTTAAATTCTTGTTGTTAATCTGACATACAACAGTATATAATTTTTTTTAAATAACATAAAAAACAACAATAGTAAAGGGAATAATCATTATTATTAGGAAGGTGCCTTTTAAATTTATTACAAAGAAACATGAAACAAAGTATTGCATATCTTACTTTTAGTAACAAAAGCCAAACAAGATGGTATATCTATTACTTATTAAAACCATTCGATATTTTCAAATTATTAGGTGCCTTATTCAAGGAATTTGAGAGCAGATTTCGAGGAATAACTTTCTATCAAAACTGTCTGTTTCTTGTAGAAAAAATCCCGGAACTTAGAAATTTGCTTACTAATTCTCACCTTGATGACGTAGTCAAAGTAGTAGTAGTTTGTCAATATCAAATTTTACACTATTGGATAAATATAGGTTTCGTATATTTCACGTGGAGTAAGTTTAAGTTTTTAATTAACTAATTTTAATAGGTTGGCGGACATTTGCGGCTATAGCCGTCAAAGTGAAGATTACTATGTGGCATGACGGCAATAGCCGCCAAAACGAAACAGTCGTTTTTAGACACTATAGCACAAATGCGCATTTACCGGCATATAAGTAGAAGTCTAGTATCATATTTTGGAAACATATTTTAGGTTCAATTTCCTTTTCCATCTATTACACGACTTGCAGCTTCAGTATGCACGTGGTTGTGAAACATATAGTTTCAACTTTCACTTCACGTCCAACGTGTTAACTTAAAAACGGGTTGCGGTTCATATAACATTGTATGTGGAACAGTTGTACTAAATGCATCTATTTGTTAACTATGACATAATAATTACGTCATACATCTGCAACCCTTCACGAGGAAATAAGTTTTAATTAAAATAAAGATACCGGATTGAGTCGTGTGCGGGGTTTAAGGATAAACCTAATAAAGCCTTAATAACCCATCATAAATCTTCACGGCAAATAAAAGTAAGTGGTGGATGCGCCGGGTAAGTAATTAAAAAATGTCCTGAACACGACGACGGGGAGGAGGAACAGGTTGGGTTCGTTTGCGTTGCGTAATCCGTGCGAGCTGTAAACCGCGATCTGCGAACGTATAAACACGCTTTTTTATTTCTCTTATGCGGGATAAATGAGTCAACTATTTTTCGTTTAGTGCGAGTGTGTGCGGATTGCGTGAGTCACGCACGGCACGCATACCTGGGCCTCCACCACTGCCGTTGCCGCCATCGCCGTCGAGTCATTACCGGAGGTTTTTACGCGGAAGAAGGAAGGTTTTCACGTGTCGGGGCGATTTCTTCTCGCATGGGAACAATCACAGCAACAATCCCACGGTTCGGCAACACGGCGTACCGGGGGATTCCGTGATTAAAGCACGTTAGAACCATACCGATTTTATTGCCAGCAACGAAATACATTTTCTGTAAAGTTCGCTTTCGGCCCCAACTATTGTTTGTTGTTATTACGTGCGTCGTCGTTATCGGACGCTTTGCGGAATTACAACTTTACACATGACTTGTTGCATCGGTTCACAAATGTTAACTTCATCATAACAATTACTGTTTATTTGGTTTTAATAAAAGAATTCCAGCTAATCAATCATCAAACGTAGAGGTGAACAGGGGGCGGATATGTTAAATGGATGCAAACTTAACAGATGAAGTTGCAGCGAGTTTTCCCAACATCGTAACCGTACCAACAATAAAAAATAAAATAATTTGAAAATTAAGTTGGTATTACTTCGATTCGGATCCAATCGAAAATATTTTCAAACTTTCGTTATAAAACAAATAAAGTTGGTATCGTCCTTGGTATCGAATTTAGTCGAACATTCGTGAAAGAAGTGTTTAGGTTATTAGCAAGAAAGTATAATTATTTAGGATTATATGAATAAGTTTAAACATTACAAAAGGATGACTTCATTAATCATACATTATTAATTGCTGTTCTTTTGATAGATTTGATTGACAAAGGGGAACATATAGAGCATCAACTAGAGATGAGAACTTGTACATTACTTGAGAGGTGATACATTTAATTTTCTTTTGTATTTCATTATTAACTGATATTCTTTTCGTAGAATTGAATGACTAAAAGGGGATATGCGGAGCATCAAAAAAGAAGTGATCGATGAGTGAGGATTTCATCGGGAAATGTATTTTATATTCAATATATATATGATAATAATGCTAAATAAGTATATATTGTATATCTAAATTAATACTACTTCTTGTTTTATTCTGTTTTTTTTTCTTTTTTCGTGTTTTTAAATAATATGAAACATATATACGAGTGTGCATATGTGAGTGTGAGTGTTTAGTGTTTTACAGTTGGTACGGCTTCGATGTTGTATCGTTTATTTAACACGCCTCATACCGTGCCATGGTGACTCAATTTCCAGGAACAGTCCTGAATTTTCAGTCCGTATTTTGCACAATTTACAACTCAGTTTTTGTTCTCGATTGTCCCAAAACAGAAGTGTGAAAACGTGACAGCTGAAATACATGCATTAATATAAGTATTGTAGATTGACAACTGAGAATACAAGAATTTCGAACTTTGAAATCTGGTCACCTTAATTTGTCTTTTTGCAACGATATTTGCAATCTATCCAAACCGGACATTCAGCAAATCAACACGTCGTTGCAGACACTTGTTCGGAACTGTTGCCTATTGACAACTAATTCATTTTGATGGCTGCAAATATTTGCAAGTACCAGGGTTTGAACCCGGGACCCCAAATTTTGCGGACGACGACTCAAGTCATTCGGCAATGAGTCGCCTAAAGTCAATAACTAATGTCATTTTGTTATTCACTTCTCAATTAACATCTAAGTAATCATGTTCTATCAAATATTTGCAAATTTCATTTGCGATTTTAAGTTTAGAAAACATGTTTCGTTTTAAATTTAATAAATACTATAAAAATATGGAGATTATTCTTATAAACTAATAATAATATTAATAGTATAGAAAAATATTGCAGCAATGGAATTTACTTTATATTTTCTTCATTTTTATTGTTTTATTTTGTTTGTAATTATTGTTGCAAATGTTTAATTATTGTTTTAATCACTTTTTATTCTTTCCTATTAATTAGACAGCAATTTATTATAATAATATGAATCAAAATTGTTTTTTACTACTGTTACACAAGAAAGTAATAATATCAAATTTGAAACTTTCTTGTAATTCTATTAATTAATTTTAGAATAATTGTTTCTTTGCACATTTCTAATTGTAAAAGATAATTATTTGTCACATAAGTAATTAAACAATGTATAAATAGTTAATAATGTAAATATTATAGCAGAAAAATAGCCATTTGCAGCAAAGAATAACATGTTTTACCTTTTTCTATTCACCTGAAATTTGTATTTAGGTTAAGTGTGTATTTAATTTTATGTTAATTTTGAATAATAGTTTTTTTCTCTTTGTATTACATTGAATTATTAGAAAAAAACGTTCAATGTAGAGGCTTATGCAAATGGATAAACAATCATAATTGAAATCCCTGGAAATGTATGTTTTATGTATGAATTTCGTAATGAATTAGTTCATTGCGAGTAATGCCATCATAATGTCCATAAATGGATTAAAAAAAATGTACTTTTATTGTGTATAAAATAACTAATATTGTGACTGTGGTCAATAGCCGTTTGTATGAAGCATACAGTAAATAGTATTTATTATTTATTAATAAGTATTGTGATTGAACTAATTTTATGATTTTTTGTTTTAAATTTGTCTAAATCGTCCTGAAATTTGTAATTTACGAATTGAAATCTATTACAAAGTAGACTGTTTAAAGTAAAGTGTTATGCAATTCGTAGAAATTTCTCGATTCAGAAAAGGAAAATGACTAAATATAATAAATGAGATCCGTGGAAATGCATGTTTTATGTATGGAAAATGTAATAAATTAGTTTATAGCAAGGCAATGTCATGAAAGGTCTATAAATAGCGTACACCGAAGAACATTACTATCCGGGTAATAGAGCACCCACAAATTGCTTACATATAAAATGCCAGTAGATGACATTTCCTTAAAGATTGTTCGCATAGAGCAGGCAGGGGTGGCCAACAAATCGGCCTCGCTTCATCGAGCAGAGCTCGCAAATTTTATTTTCCAAAAAATGAACTACCATCATAAACTATAGGTCTATTTGCTGTAGAGTCACAATAATGATTTATCATTCACATGAAATAGTTTATTGCTATTCGTAATTTATATTTATTATGTATTTAAACATGTTTATTTTGGGCCAAAGAGCTATTTACCGAGGTATTTCACCTAATTATGTTCAATTTATTAATTTACTGATTTTTAGAATCTGCAGTTCTTTTCGGCAATCCTAGGAACTAGTATTCTATGAAAGCTGTTTAGTAATTCCTGTAGCTTCTTTAATTTGTCAATATTTTACTCTTCAAGAATATCTTCCGATAGTTTATTATACTCTGTAATGCTTAAAACATTGTAGTTCAAAAGCAAGTAATTTTGTTTAAAAGTTATTCACACAATAATAATTAATTTAAAGAAAAACAACAATTAAAAAAAGCTATTAACTATAAATATTTCTGCTTTTGTTATTCATATTATTGACAACTTAATGGTAAGTGCTTTTGTTACAAAATTGGACATACAAAATTAATTAGCTTTGTGCATTGAACTAAACCTCAGCTTCGTTCAATTATATTTGTTTGTTGACAAAGGATATCGGTCAAAATCACTCAATATAACTTAAAGTATTAAAGTCCAAGTTCAATAATTTGAAAGATCAATATAAATGTTAAATAACCTTATATTGATGTTGACGCAAAGACTGCGACAATATTAATATTAGAAATGCAGCACTGAATGCACAATATTTGCGCTGCGTAGGTTGGCTTTTGTCGGGTGCTCGACGTTCGCTATCCATTTTCCGAGCCTTAAATTATGTATTACGCTACACCCGAAGGGTTTCAGGAAGCCTTTGAAGGGCCTGTCTCGACGAGGCTACACCGAGACCCGACCGCCGCTGCCCAAGATAAAATAGTTCAAACGTACGGGATGATTCGGACCGGGCCGATGCATTATTTACACTTGTTGGATACAGGTCTCAATAATGTAATAGCCCTGCCTTGCAGTATGCAATCTTCGTAAAGGTTAGGCGCGGGTGTTGACCTTTTGGCCCTCCCTTCGCAACCTCCCTCCACCCCTTATACAGTGACATAGTGGATCTGCTCGGAAGCAAATAGTTGTGAATATATAGATATATATTGGAAATGCTTGAAATTCTGTCCATAATTTAGGTATTTTCAATTACGTTTCGACGATTTTTTTCTATTTTCAAATATGTCTGTGTCTGTTTGAGTATGTGTGTGAGGGTGAGGGTGGCTGGTTACGTGTGTTGAGCGAATGTGTTGCGTTGCCATGGTTAGATTTGGAGGGTTGTCTGGGGTCGTAGCGTCGTGTGCAGGCAGAGCATGTATGGGGTTTGAATCATCAATCGATATGTTTGAAAGCTGATTGGTCTTACTCGTTCTGCTCGTGAGCGGCGTGTAGTAAGGTGGTGCGACGCAACCCTCGGTCGGGCTGTCCGGAGGTCCGGAGGCGGAGGATGCGACGACGGTGACGTCGGCGGACCAGCATTCCCTTGCCATCTGTTGGTACTTGTTGCTGTTCTGCTTCTTCACCATGTAACATCGCGGCATCGTGTCGACCGTTCCTCGACAGTACGGAGCAGCTTCGATGATGAGGTCGAGATGATGATGTTGAAGCTGACGATGTTGACGAAGATGTGGAGTTCCAATCGCGCTCACTCTCCTCGCCTCGTTCCTATGGAGAAGCAGTGGCGTCGACGTCGGCGTCGGAGGCGGCGAGTATTCGGAATGCGTTTGCAGGTGGTTGTCGCATAGACGGAACAAGTGGTGAGTGACGGATATAGGTGGGTCCGATGAGCAACAAGTAGTAGTAGCAGCCGGCAGCAGCAGCAGCACCAGCAGCAGCAACCAGCAGCACCGGAGGCGGCGGAACGTGCGTTTGCGGCTTATCCAACAGGTAACAATCTTCCGCAATCGTTGAGATGTGCAAGGAGATGAAGATCAGCGGGCATCGCGACGGCGGCGGAGCCGTTTTAAAATGGCGCGGTCGAGGAAGAGGCGTCGCGGCGTTTCTGCGAAAACGAAAACAATTTGGACGGCATAAATACGTTTGTTCCCTCGTTCATCCCTTCCTGGCCGTTCAGATTTCAGACTTCCTTCTACGCCTCGCAAAACTGTATCTATCTCCCTATAGATGCTCTTCGAACAAAACCCCCCCGTTCAACATCAGCGACTTCCTCTTGCTGTTGTTATTGTTTGTTGTTGTTGTTATTGTTCGTTATTGATCAGACAGATGCAGGTGCAAATGTTCGACAATGTCCTGATATCGTTTTTTCGTCCTTCGAATCCTGCTGTGTTCCTCCTATTTCACCATTCACTCGCACTCACTATTTGGCGCACTCACTATTTACGGCGCACCACTCCCTAGTTGCAAGTGGCCGTCGCGACGCCCGCTGCTGCCACCGGGCGGGGTGGCAAACGGCGGCGGCGCGTGCGCCCAGCCTCCTCGTGGACTTCGAATCGATCCGAACACCGACACCTGTTACCGACTTCATCGATTCTTCATCCCTGCTGATGGCCCACAGCACACCACCATCGCCTACGCCGCCGTCGACCTCCCTTCCTGCCTCTTCCTTCTTCCCATCCTCCTCTTCCTCCCACTCGCTCGCTCATCCAGACACACTCTCCGCATCCTCTTCCTCTTTCATTCCCAAAACAAATAGACAACAAGTTATGAATTACCATCGCAACAAACTTATCACACAAAAATTACCAAAAGACAAACTTTCTCTTGAAGGAGATTAACACTATATCTACCACGACCTGTTTTTAATTTCGACTATAATTTTCTATATCCAACGTAATTGGTTCGCTTATACTCAGAACAAGTAGAATCATAACTAAGTAAAAACAGAACAGTGAAAAAAATAGAGCAAGGACTCAGTACAGAAGATGGAAAAAACATGATGTACTAAAAAACCTGTAATTGTATTTCAATTCTACTCTTATTTAGGTATTGCAGTGATAAAAATACTAACTAAATCTGTTTAAAATGAAAGAAATACGTATGTAGAAATTGTGCAAGCTAGAATTTGTTAAAAATAATCGCGGTTTTTTCATAATTATATATCTTCATATTAAGAATGAAGTGTCTGTAGATTTAGTGTTGATCTGAATAGAATAATAAAAAGTACAAAGTGCTCGAACTCACCCGGAGGATTAGTTATGCTGGCTCGACTAGTAAATCTCTCTGACTCTCTGGTGGTCACTGATAAGAAGTCCTTCCCATCCGATGATCGCATGCAAGGGGTCCTCCGCGATGCAACCTCTCTTGATTTAATGCCGTTTTAATGAATTCTAATCCTCGGCTCTCCCTCGTCGACCTGTCAACTTAACCAACTTTGACAGGAGCCTGCTACTTGAATACCAATCAACCTACGATAGTGAAGTGATTTCAAACAACACTCAATATACACATTATGTAGCTCTTCCAAAAGTTCAATAAACTCTGTCATCTCAGGCATCCATATAAATAACAAAAGATAGTCTTGAGATAATGTAACAATTTTCAATTAAAATATAAACAAGTACAACAAAAACTTGCAACAAACACTACAAAGAAAATAAACAATAGTAAGGACTTTCTGCACAAATTTAATTAATATGACAGTATTTTGACTCACGTACATAAATTTAGAAAAATATGATATTTGACATAGTTAAGAATACAAAGAAGCTGGTTTTTATTAATCATATTTATACATACCAGAGAAATCAATAAATCTTTGATAATCTATAATAAACCATATATATTTTGTTTAGTAATTGAACGTAAACTTACAATGTAGAAATATCCATTTTGTATATCTTTGTAAAGCACCCAATGTTTATATTTGCTCGTCGGATAGCAATGATTTGTCGAATGATGTAGATATATGCCGAGCACTCATCCATTAATGCGGATGACATTTTTCAGCAGCTATAAAAAGAAACATCGACTTTTACAACAATTCAGGCCACATAAGGACAATACAAAGTAAAGGTTAAGCCGCTGAGATTGGCAGTATAAAACGAATAAAGTAATAGACATTACAACGTTTATCGTATCGTTATTTAATTTGCAGTACCATCATCAAACCAAAACAATAATCAAACGAGAAAATAAAACGATATAATGTTGTACTTCTGCACTTTTAATTTACATCTTTTTACTTATACTTTAAATCTAAAGATTACATTGTAAATTATAATGTTTTCATTACTGTTTTAATTTCATTTTTAAGTCATTTATCAACAATAAAAACAAAACAGACAATAAGCTCTCAGTAATGAAAATATATGAATATTGGAGATTGATGCAACGAGCAACTCTAGTTATCTTTAACTAATGTCTTTTTTGTTAAAAATACATATAACTAATTATATAATATATACCAGGGGTGGGCAACCTGCGGCTCGCGAGCCACATGCGGCTCTTTGAAGGATTATTTGCGGCTCTCGATAAATGTACCATAGTTTCCTTTTCATTTTTGTGCTATTATTTTAATTCCTTTTTTGCATACCTTTTAAATACGTAATTGCGGCTCGCGAAAAATTTCAAATTTTGAAAAATGGCTCGCATCATCAAGGAGCTTGGGCCTGATATATACTATACATATAGTTATAAAGTATATACTATTAACAAGTCAGAAAGACTTCGGTCTATGTGATTGGTCCAGTTTTGATGTCCATAAATAGGTTTAAAAAAAGATGTAAACATTTGATTAATGTTACCTTTTATGTAAAAACATTTGTATAAAAGCACATGTTAATATCAGTGCGTTTTTGTTCTCTTTATTTTTCATTTGTGATGTTACAAGAAGGTTCAACTATTTTGATTAAAATAAATATAAAATAAGATGTTTTTAGTACAATTATTGTTATTAAAAATATGATGTATTAAATTAAATATAATTTTTTAAAAAATAACAAGAAAATTCACAATAAAAATGCAAATAAATTGCGTCATGAAAATGATCAGAAGGGCAGGAAGGTATTTCCTTTTCCCTAACGATGCAAATTGGTTTATTTGCGCAAATTGTAAAATATAAAAGTAATAGTAACGGGGGGATCCGCTGATCCTCGCATTTCCATCTCTCAATTATGCAGTTGCGAACGTTTCCAGCATGAGACATAATTCACATCCTTGAAGTCTCCTTGAAGATTTAATAAGGAAGCCCTCGCGGTACCAGATCATTAACTTTAACACAGAGATGGAGAGAGGAGAGAGGAGAGAGAGAGACAGGTTGGGTTCTGCACTTCAGATGAGTTTAATAATTAGTATCACTTTGTTCCTGTATTGTTTTCATTCCATCAGTTTCCTAATTAATTATTAAATAATTTACCGTACAAAAAAATGAAAATAATTAAATTTTCAACCGATAGAAATATGTAAAATTATATTTGATTACTAAATGTACAGTATTAATAACTTTATATAATAATATAGAATGATATTTGTCTAGTTTTTAATAAAAAAATCATTAAAATTCTTGGTAAGAGTTGATTTATTTTTGTTTATTTTATTCTACCTTTTCATTTGAAATATGATTATTACTATAGTAAGTAAAAATAAAGTTTCCAATTATAAATTAAAGCAATTAGCAATTAATAAATGATTATTTTGTAAAAAATCTGATGTAAATGAAAAAGTGGATGTGATCTAGTTGTTGTGGGTTGATAAAAATGAGGTCAGATTGTTTGGACGTCGAGGAGGTCCAAAATTGATAGATAAAAAGAGAAGCTGTATGTAAGTGAAGTTGACGGCCTCAAAGCCGATAAAGCTTCAACAAGTGCTGAAATGCAGGAGGAGACGTTTCGTATTTTGCGGTTTAGCTCCGAGCGTAGTCAATATGGACAGCTCAGATTTCACGTGGTTTTATTGAGGGATTTATCCGGATGAGGAGGTGCATTACGCAATTATTATTAACTGCGACGATCGACGGTGGAACTGTTGGAAATGATTCTACGAAACTTTTACTCGAACGAATAGGTGTTTGAGTGGTATTAAAGCACATGGATGTATTATGGCTTCATGCTCATTCCGTAAATAGAAGGCCGAGGGATTATCACGACGCTAGGAAAATACTTGTTTCCATGACTACGCATTATTTGTTAGAGTGGCCTATTCAGAAGGGGAAGGTCGATGTTTGTAAGTCGCCAGGTTTTCCCATTTCAAGTTACATAAATAACCAAGACGTAATCTTTGCAAAATCAGCGCAAAAATATACATACATAAATCCGCACAATATTTATAACTAATATCCACTTCAAGTGAACTAGGTTCCTGTATTTCGGATCGATTGTCCATCAAGAAATAAATGAACTTGTTGGCTGTACAAACAAGTAAATAAATGTAAACAATCAACATGCAAATAGTGGTAATCATAAAATTGATATTGAAATTATCATTAGCTTTCGGTAATTCCACCGAGTTCGAGTTCCGAACATTTAAGACGTTAGGGTCATTAGCGATTTCTGTTGTAACGGTATTGATCTGTTTGTAGGGGGGAGTTTGGGTTTGTTCTGACTGCATTACAAATAATGAGAGACCATTTATTTACAAGACCATTTTTCATTTGATGGCTATTAATGTGTACAATATTCTTGAAGACGCTACGAAAATACTATAATGGCCATAACGGAAAGTCGACTGTTTATTGAAGGGAATACGCATATTCATTAATTTCTGGTCTTTGAAAACACTGACATAATAATGAAAGAAGAAAGAAAAACATTACAGAAATGACTTATGGTAACCGTGTAGTGAGTTATTAGTTCAGCGGTAAAAAGTATTTTCTATCAAGATTTCTTACTTAAGTATTATATTGTAATATTTTGGTTAATAATAATGATGATTCTATGTAACAAAGTACGCGATTTAAAGCAAAATGTGGTCAGAGGTAAAAAGTAGAAGTAGTATAATATCGAAGTTAGAAATGTATTGAATGTAGAAAATGATAACTTTTCATTCGTAGATTTATGAAACAAATTTTGTTAGCAATTAATAGTAAAATGTATAAATGACGTTGAATAAGTTTTTTTTTGTGAAAAGTTCAATATTTAGGATGAAGTATTAAGCGATCAGGGTTAAGTGCAATAAGCTTTCTAATTGCAAACATTTCAGTTTTCACTTTGTAAATAACTTATAGAATACAACTTTTCTTTATTCATAAATATTAAACTATTGTATGTTTAAGCTTTGAAAATGAAGAAAGTCTGAAATATATTTGTTATGTGGCTGGCAAATAGCTCTGCCTTTTCCTTATCACTCCTTGCCCAGGTACCCAGGTTGACGAAGAGGTGACTCTCTTTGTTTTGGAAGTGTTACGTGTTTGGTTGCCCTCCACAGTGAATCTTCACTAGCCTCAGATGGAGACAAACTATCGAGATATTCGTGCAATACTTCATTGCTTTCTCTTTCCAGTAAGTACTTCAGTTGTCTTGTTGTTCTGTTAAGGCCAGTTTTGTCCTCCGGATAGCAAGTAATTTGTTAAGTTTTCCTCTTTTCTTTCACTAGCTTACGGACACCTAGTGAACACTTATATGCAATTGTACCAGTTGAAGGTGCAGATGTAGCCTCCCAAGCTGCTGTTTGAATGGTTTGAGTAAGATTTTCAATAGCATTTTCCATATCTACTTCTGATTTAAGTTGAATGTCTGTCGTTAGTACCGTCCAGGTAACCTTTGAACTGTTTCCAATCAGTTCTGCTTGTATTCAGAGTTGGAGGACTTGTCCGTTTTAATATTCTCGAAACAGTGTCAGATGTATTGGGGAATGATTCGAAGATTGATCCAGGCTGGTGTCCATGGTGATATAGTTGCTGGATACACTCCTCACAATAGCAATATCCAACACATCTGGATGTTTGGCTCTGTCTATTGGCCAGTAAGTCGGCTTATCGCTGGACACATGCGAGAGGTTGCGCAACTGTATAACCTTAAGCAGCTCTCGACCCTTTGTTGTTATAAGTCGAGAACCCAACATGGTGTGCTTCACATTGAAGTCTCCGGCAGCAATGAACCTACCGTCCAAGGAATCGAAGAATGCAACAAAATGATCCATCTTATTCTTGTGCTTCAGTATAGACTGGAAATTATAATTGGCCCTCTCCAGTCCTCTACAACAACTCTAGTCGCCTGCAAGTGCTCCTCCTGGAAGTTGGGCAACGAATAGTGTTTGATGCTGTTCTTTATTATTAGCGCTGTTCCAGACTTTTTATTTAATAAAACTTTTCAAAGTTTGAAAAAAATATTGACTGGATTAGCTGTGAAACTTAATGATGTAATTTTAGCATGCTATAACTATAATTTGTAAGATTCTTTTTCTATTGTAACAAGAATGAATCTTTTTTATAGAATTGTAAAATGTGATTTATTCGATTTGTTAATGGAGATGTGTAAGAAAGAGTTAATTTGCGTTATTAATTGATATTACTCCATAAATTCGGTAAATCGTAAATCTTTGGTGATTAGTTTAAAATTCGTGTTATATAGGAGGAGGGAATCGAATCGACGTGACTGAGATAAGGGTTATAACGTTCCTGGCAGATGATCTTAATTATGGCTGTCCCAGATGTAAAATCAATTGGCGTAATTACGAAATGTTTGCGCAATTATGAGGCGTCTATGCGGATAAAGGCATTGTTTGTGAGTGGATGAGGTAATAAAATTAGCGTACATTCGATCGAGTGTTCCAATTTTGTGAGTGTGTAAGTGTGGAGGCCATTGAAAGGGCCAACCGATCAGGAGGAGGATATCATCCGCACTTGTGCACTTACATTAGCACAATCAATCACAGTCACAGACCGGCATGGAACATCCTCCTCTTCCCATCGTGCTTCGCCACTCGGAAACGATGATGGGCCGCTCTTCTGTCTCTCGCGCAGAGTAACGATACAAGAAGAAGGAAGGAAGGACGGAATCAAACCCATACATCGGGCCACGGTTATCCATGGTTATCGGAACCGACGTAATTCGATTCCCGCGCGGTTTTGAGTTTCCATCGCGGAAGGAAGTGTGTATTAGATATTAATAAGTGGGTACGTGTGTCTGACGGTAATTCGAGACACCTAGGGGGAAGAAGAGATGCTTCAAAGGCATCCTCCTCCATGACACCTGGCCACGGTCTGTGTGTGGGTGTGAGTGTGATGCGGTTACGTTCTGCTCAGCACGAGCCCACCCTTATACCGATATAACTCGTACATTTGGGAAATCCTAGGAATACGTGCCGGGGCAGCTTCCTACTTCCTTCCGAAGCCCACCAACGGCCCCCTTCGAAGCCTGCATGTACAATAAACCTTCCTCGGCTACAACCGAAGGGAACGTATCGGAAATAAATTCAAAGTTTTCTCTTCTGCATTTCTTCGCTTTTTCCATGTTCCTACGAAAAGAACAAACGAAAAATGTATTAGAAGGGACAGTGGGTAACCATTTGGATGTAATAAATAACGACGGTTTCTTTGAGAGTTGAATTCTAATATCCCAACACTAATATCCCAAACAATAAAAAGGTTTAGAATACATGTTACCATAACAAAACTGCTTAAAGTGTAATCAATAAAAACATCGCAATAACCAGATTTAATGATAATAATTGTAAGTTTACAAAAAATAGGAATATTTCTAGAAAATGTAGAAGAGTAGGGACCAGAATAGATAGTAGAGGAGTTGAGTTCGATCGTGTTTAGTGATACTTTAGTGAAATAACTACTTGTTCAAAAAACTATTAAATTGTAATCTAAAGCAGCGTACCTCATTCTCTCAATGTTTAATGGATCGTCAAATGACAGCTGTCAAATTGAGGAATTGGTGAAATACTATCAGCAATTGGTTCATTGCAACTAGAAACATTAATTTCATTAACATTGTAAAAATTACTGATCTAAAGTATATTATGTTTTTCCGTAGGTTAAATTTTTCAATTTCCTTATATTTTAACATTATCCGAAAAGAGTATAATTTAAAGTAGAATTAAATGATGAATTATCATTAAACCTACATTTGCTCATAATAATAGTAATAAATTTAAATTAATAGGTTACATAGGTTTTTTTGCCCTAAAAAACATTAATTTTAAAATAACTTTCAAAGATCTTAAAGTGCAATTTGTTAATATTGAAATGTAATATCTTTCTTTACGATTTGAATAAGGAAATTTATGATTTTTTCTTAGAATATTTAAAAAAAATTGCAATACATAATGAATTCTTATGTAACTTTCCTTAATCTTACATTGATGTTTGTTTGAAAAAGTGAATTGTGTTGGATAATAACAATTCTTAGATTATTTTCCTTTGTAAACTAATGACAAGTTACCAAGGTTACGTAATAATTACAGTAATCTATTTGTTTGGATCATAGTTGACTTACTTGGATTGTTGTACCGTTACCTTGGAGTTTCATATCAATATTATTTTGTGACGTGACGTTTCATCGGTGTTTGTGAAATATTTTTTGAAGAATGATTTTCATCAGCAAGTTAAGGTAAGTTTTCAAACTTGAATTTATATTAGAAAATAAACTTTTTTTTCTGTAATTTATTAGTAGTGATACCAATTAACTAATGTTTGTATTTGCTATGTGTGTGAATGCGTTATACCAACTGTTAGACTTCCAGCTGAAAATAATTAAATATTTGTATGAAAAACAACAACGAATTCATATTTAATAAGTTACATAAGACATATTTGATTGATTTATTTATATAAAATAAAGAGGAATGGTGAGAGATTTCATCGATCGCAGACGTTTCGAATACTCACTCCTCCATATTCCTTCTACTTTATTATATAAAAAAAAAATGTAATGGGATTCGTATTGAAAAGATGACGCCAGTTCAAGCTGTCGCTGGTTCTTCGCAAGGAGATTCCCGACACGTCCCAGTCGAAGGTATCGAAAATCCTTCTTCTTTAGAGAAAACTTTTGTCTGCGACACTTCGGAACAAATAGCTCGTCCCTTCTTTACTTTTACGTTTTTTTTTTTGCTCCTCTCTATAAAACTTATTGAAAATAGCTCACCGGATTATTTCTCGCTGATTTCTCGTTTCGTACTCTATATGAGCACCATATGATTTATTAAAACTCATCTAAATATTTGCGATACTTTCGTGACCGGTGACAAGAAAATGATGGGAGGAACGTGCATGAAGTAATGTAAATTCGAAGAAATCAATGGTATTTCGCATAATGCTGGTTATGAATTCTAGATCATGGTCACAGGAATCAATATTTGTTATCTACATTATTTGAATACGATATTTATAAATTTCAAATTACGTTTCCATATAAATTGATGATTTAATTAAAATAAACTTCGAAATTTTCAATGGAAATTTTATGTTATATTAGGGCATTAATTATATTGGACTTAAGTATAAGTGTTGTGTGAGTTAAAATTGATACATTTATATGAAAATAATTTGTTTTTTTTATATCAAACAAGAAAATTGTAGTTGTAAAAAGTATTTCAAATTTTGATAAAATTATTATAAACAAATTTACTAATTCCATAATAGAATTAAAAGAAATTCATTTTATATAGTAAAACCTCGATTAACGCTTATTCAATGTAATGAAGCCAAAAATGATCTAATTATGCCTATTTACTATATGTTGATTCGTTTAGCGTTAAACGAGGTCTTTCTGTACTTAGTTACCAGTAAGTTTAGTAACTGGCAATTACGATTTATGTCAACTTCAATAACAATATATCATTATTTATATAAAGTATATTAATTTAAAGGTTTTATTATATCATGAATAGTGCATACGCACTTCTGTTTCTTTTTCAAGTAGATCAATATTTGCTTTTAGGATTTCACAAAAATTATACAAAATTTACTTTGGAATCTGTTAAGATCATGTTTTGTACAGCTTATGTAAAATTACTTTGTTACAGGAAACCTTGAATACCAAGACATTGATAATAAATTGAGAGTTGTATTTATACAAGTACCACTTTTGAAGTCTTCGTTGATGCTTAGAAGATGATAGTATGTTTTACATGACGTAACGTATTGGTGTGTGTAACTATTTCCATAATATTGATCCTGAATTGACAAATGCAATTGTACGTAGCGTTGAAAAGTTTACCTATTGAAATAAATGTATGTGGTGTTCATTGATGTTCTGTGTTTGATATTATATTTGAGATGACGCTACGCATTGCAGAATATATCTAATTCCCTGACATTGAGTTGACAGTTGTAAATAATTGTGGCGCTGTCAAGTATCAAGTTAAATGTGTGTCGTCTTCATTGATGTTTCGAGGATGATTCAGATGACGTAATACATTCTAATATTTAGTATTATGTAGTATTTCCGTTTTATTGTCAAGTAAATGTATCCCGTCTTTTCTGTGTACGATATTATATGTAATATGATGTAACCCATTGCAGAATATAACTACTTTCATGACATTGATATAAAATTGACAAGTATACCAAGTGAAATGTGATGACAGACATTGCTGCCTCGAAGATAATACAATGTTTCATGGGGCATAACACATTCCAATGTATATTTTTGTTCCTTTGTCAAGTATACCAACTTTAATAAATGTATGCTATCTTCATTTCTATTTAATAAGACGTAACACATTGCTGAATATAAGTACACGCATACCTCGCATACGGCCGCTCTTTATACGGCATTTCGCTAAAACGACCCTCTTCAATTAAGGCACGTTTTCGATTTACGGCCTAAAATGTTTCGCTATAACATGTTTCCAATCATGCGCAAGCGCAGTAATTCATTCCTTATACGGCTTTTTGCTTTGCGGCCAAGTTTCGTGGAACGTATCTAGGTATGGGTGTACTTCCATGACAATGACATTGAATTGACAGTTGTACATACTTAAGGTTCTGACAAGTATACCAAGTGAAATATTTGCCATCTTCATTGATGTTTTGAGAATGTTTTATATGATGTACCGAACAGTAATGAGTAACTATTGTAAAGCTGCGTACAAAATATGTGTAAGATTCATTCAGGTGTTGAATACATTACAAATAATTTAGGACCTCTTGAATTGTTCGGACGGTTATGATGATGGAGTATGATATTGGTATACGTTGCGTGCAGTTATGCGGCTGAAGAGTTTTCAGGAATCGTGCCTCGTCAGTCCGTCGTCCGCGCGTTACGTAACTGTTGCTCCTGCGACTTTCGCGACGCGCTGAAATAGCCTGCGGTGAAATCCTTTAAGGAGGGCGAAGCAGGATGAAAGAAATCCTCGCTCGCCTCGGAATAAATTATTCAAAGCACGGCGTTCACAATAAAATGTAGATTTTAAGCAATTAATGCCGAATACATATTTATGGCAGATGGAAAAATAATAGTTGTTATTAATACACGCTTGTAGGG
>JAFMTC010000129.1:372812-416408 GCA_018845635.1 Nicrophorus orbicollis
GCGCTGTTTGATGGCGAAGAAGTGGAAGGCGTATCCGTGGCCGGAGCGGCCCCACGACCACAGCTTCGAGGAGGACGAGGAGGAGATTGATGTCGTCGGTGACGCCACTCCGGTCTCCTCGACGACGACGACCTGCTGGGCACCGTCCAGTCCAACGGCCGGCGCCACAGCTCCCAGCCCACCGCCCACTTCGCCGCATGGCACCACGCTCCTCTACAATGGTAAGCACCTTCATCATCATCCAACTTGCGAATACGGCCCTGCATTAATAATCTAAATTGTAAAATGCCTCTATCGATTTCTGACCCAAATAAACCAAATGGAATTCATGATCTGTGCTCGAAGCGGTGCCTGCCCCCCTGTTGCAGGGTGTACATATTTCCAGTTAGAAAAGGGCCGACTCGTGTTCAGCTGTTGTCGCGTGTCCCTGATTTAATTAAAAGGACGCGCCGCACGCGTCATCCCCCTCGGGGCCCTCTCAACAGATGTTCCCTTCCCCAAGAAACGTGCTACCTTCGTCGCCGAGCAACAAATAACACGCCGTTTCCTTAACCACCCAAAAATAAACATCATCAACTACAAACAACATTCATTGCTGTTACACTGTTTGATCATTCACTTGGCCACTCGACAACTTATTGTTTACTATCATTAGAAATACTCCATTATATCACTTCAAAGTTTATTATTAAACATATTTATTGACCACACATTGGGCCAAAGGGTTATTGAAGGTCTGACTTCTGCCCTTATAGATTGACTGAAATAGTAAATATTTTCATCAAAAATAAACTTTTGGATAAAAAAACTTCAATAGTTTTAAAATAAAGAATTCAATGAAAATTGTATATTTTCATAAGTTTAAGATTACTTAAATTAAAGAATATTTACATTTTTCACCATCCATAATTGGATTGTGTACTATTAGAATCTAAAAAAAGTATTTGACGAAAACATTTATTAATTCTATAATTATTACCAATTATTTTTTTCAAATTTAAGTTATAATAAGCAAAAAAAAACATATATTGTATATAAATACATACATTTATATTTAAAATATATAAATAATTGTAATTCTGACATGATTCGACAAATATCTACATTAACGAATATTTTAACTTATTTAATTTAACAATTTTTATTGGCTCATTTAGGACCAAAGGGTTAAGGATCGTAATCTTTCCGCCAAGGGAATATACAATTACAATTGTTTATGCAAAATCTGATAAGGTAATCACGTAATTAATTAGTAGTACAAATAAGTGATTAATATACATTTATTAATTCATATACAATAGTAGCTTTTAATAATATATTATTAAACATGATAATTAATTATATATGTTTATTTGATTACTTTTATGTAATGAGATTACAACACTTTATAACTTATATTATAAAGAACTCATTAAAAAAAAAGCTATAAACTGGAACGATAAAACCTTGTAATAGGTGATAAAAATATATTAATTTGAGGAGTTTTTTCTAATGCTTTGAAAAAAATTAATAGTTGTTATAAAATAACGTATATTATAAATAGTTGTATGAATTTACGAGTACTTAAATTATTGAATTGAAATATCTATATTTTTCATCATCAATATTTCTAGTTCTAACTGTTACAGTCTAATAGAAATGCTTATGTAATGCTAATATTTGTTATTAATTAATATACAGTGGTACCTCGATATACGAGTTTAATTCGTTCCGCTACCTTGCTCGCATGTCAAATTGCTCGTATCTCAAAGCAATGTTTTGTAAATGTACAAAAAGCAAAAAACGCGAACCCAACTTATCAAAAATGCTTCGAAAACGAGGGAAACAAGCACACAGACTGAGGTCTAGTCTGAGGTGGGAGAAACTGTGAGATTCCTCGTATCACAAATCTTGCTCTTAACTCAAAGCAAAATATCGCTCGTATCTCAAAACACTCGTATATTAGGGCACTCGTATATCGAGGTACCACTGTATATATAATGAATATTTAATATTTATAAAAATAAGTAGTTTTCAATAAAAAAAAATGGATTTCTAACATTTATGACTACAGAAAAGTTTATGCTAATTGTTCTTTCTTTTAAATGTATTAAGAATTGTTAAATGAAAATATTTGGTTTGCTTACAATTTTTGAGCAATTCTGGTTCTAACAGAAATGTTTATGGTAATTGCGTAAAAAAGGAGACCATTCTAACGTTTTTTTTGTATATATCATGGATATTGTGGGGTTTCCGAGAGGAAATTTGCCAGCCGAAAATTTGGAATCGAGATTTAAGGTCTAAGGTCGAGTGCCTTTGAAATGGTAATCCTTGTTGTATAATAAATGGTGGATGCGCCGGGCACTGGCAGCAGATAAAGATATTCAATTTTCCCTTCCCGTTGTATATGTGTATATCTTATACACACACAAAGCATCGTGGCTTCAACATTACGGAATAAATATTCGAGCATTACGCCGTTTGCCCCTCTGCAGGAGTTATGTTAATAAAGAATGTCAGAAGCCTAAGTAGCGCGCAATTACCATATTTGCCTGCTTCGGTGAAAGCGATTCGGAACGGTCGAACGTTAAATAATGTAACTTACGTAAATATCGCCCGCTTTTATCGTTCCTTCCTTCTTTTTCATATTTCATGTCATTCTTTTTCCCTCCGATAATAGCGCATGCATATTTCAGTTGATAAACACTTACCACTTATTCTCATCGCATTCGAGATTCTCCAGTCTTTCTTTCTTCACTTCACCCGACGAATTAATCTCGATAAGCCACGAAGGCGCGATCATGCAACAGGCTACGACCACTGCACAAGAACAAACACCGTCCGTATTTTTTAATCTCGAGGAGAAATTAGAATATCTTACCTCGTTGTTGTTGCTTTTTTTCTGCTTCCCAAAAGGTCAGCACGCTCGAAATTCATGCAAATCATTATAATTGCAACGAAATCTTGATTGACTATAAATACTGACCGAATAAAGCACAAAAAAATTCAACATTCACACCAGTTTTCTGTTTCACTGGAACGTGTAAAGTTGTTGACCCGAAAATATTCAATTATTTGAAATACCCTTGGATTATTTCTATACATATGCAAAGTGCTGTAAGATGAAGCAAGTTAATATACAACAAGTTGTTTTGCATAATTTAAGGAACGTTATAAAATATATTTACGATTTAAGGTCGACGTAATCGATTTCTTTTTATTATTTAATGCAAAGCTTAATGTATGCCAAGTCGTGCGTTTCAGTCGAATTGATTGAAAACTATTACATTTAACGGTTGCTCTCAAATTGGGTAATAAAAATACCGGTTTTTATGAAATGTTCAAGGTGTTTGCTGTACAAAAAAAAAAGTTTACGTGATTACGCGCCATAATGTGAAGTCATTGAAAATTATGTTCTGATAATTACACAATTTATTATTCAAGAATAACATAATAAAATTGTAATAGAATTTTATTTTTTTGAAACTATAGGAATAGAATATTTCATTTGATTATTCGTTTCATTTAATTTATTGAATTCGTTGAGTTTTCTTCAATTAATTTGCTTTCATTTTTTAGATTTTTTTGGTCTTTCTAGAGGTTATTAAACGGTTTGCTATGTAAGACAAACTTTGGAAAGAAGTACATTGAATGTGTTTTAAGCTTAGACTTATGGATATTTGATGTTTTCGCACGAAACATCAGACAAAGAGATTCATCTAGTTAATTAAATTCATTAAATCTACTGAATTGGTTTCTTATTCAAAAATGAAAAAAATATTTACTAGAATATTAAATCAAAGCTAAATATAAAATTGCATGATTCACCGGTTCTGACGACGACACTGCTTGTACAAGTTGTCAAATATTTGATAGATGTTGACATGGTTTGTGAATGTGGTGTAGAAGATGTGAATAAAGAGCAAGTTGAAACAGTAAAAGAAGTTTTAATGGATTCGAGAGAGCGCGCACGTAATAAAGGGAAGTCGGTTATTGTCGCGAAACACCCTGTATGTAAGGTCATTAAGGCGGTGGCGTCGGCGGCAGCAGCTGGAGTAATTTCTGTCTTTATGGCCACGAACTGTTGAATGCGCATTACACAATGCTTTATCGCGAGATTTACTGTTGGGGCCGTAATTGCAACGGCAGCATCAGCAACAGCAGCAACAGCAACAGCAAAGTTTTATTGGATTCGTTTCTGTTCGCAGGATATTTGCAGGAGCTGTCTCCGACGAACTACACGTCGACGTTCGTGACCCGGGTGAGCGGCAACACGGAGCCCCAGCAACAGCAGGGTGGAAGCAGCCCTCCGCAGCAGCAGCCGCAGCAAACCTATGCCACCCTGAGGACGGTCAACGAGACGGAGAACTACGTGCGAAGCAAGAAGTCGCTCGCTATGTGTTACACGAGTACGGGCGCCGCGCTTTCTTTGCCACCGAAGAAGAAAGATATATACAGACCGTACTCGCTGGAGGATAAGCCGTTGCCGCAGCTGTCGCAGATCAGGGTACCGGCTGAGGAGGATCTGCATGCCGCCCATGCGATACTCGATCTGAGCGCGGCCACGGCTTTCCTTCCGCCCCCGCATCCGCAACAGCAGCAGCAGCAGCAACACCAACAGCAGACGCCGCCACCTCCGCTTCCCGTGCCCCACGAACCGCCTCCACTCGAGCAGCAGCAGCAGCAGCACATGCTACCGCATAGTCAGGAGGATGTGGTGAAGGAGGCAGAGTTGCCGGTGGCCACGTCGGGGAAGACCGTTGCGTACACCTACGAAGCCTTCTTCGTGAGCGACGGACGGTCCAAGAAGCGGCAGCCGCCTCCGGAGCAGCATCAGCAGCAACAGCAGCAGCAGGAACCGGCCGTGGCGAAGGCGGTGAGCGGCGACAAGCCCAAGTACACGTGCAGTGAATGCGGAAAGCAGTACGCGACCTCCTCGAATCTCTCGCGGCACAAACAGACCCACCGAAGCCTCGACTCCCAATCGGCGAAGAAGTGCATCACCTGCGGCAAGGCCTACGTAAGTATGCCCGCATTGGCGATGCACGTCCTCACACACAAATTGGCGCACAAGTGCAGCGTGTGCGGCAAACAGTTCTCGCGTCCGTGGCTCCTCCAGGGCCACCTCCGATCCCACACGGGGGAGAAACCCTACGGCTGCGCCCACTGTGGTAAGGCCTTTGCGGATCGCTCCAACCTGCGCGCCCACATGCAGACCCACTCCTCGGACAAGAACTTCGAGTGCTCGCGATGCCACAAATCCTTCGCCCTCAAGTCCTACCTGAACAAGCACCTGGAGTCCGCCTGTCTGAAGGACGACATGACGCCCATCGACGGCGATCTCGTCTCCCCCGGCGAGCTTTCGCCCGCCTCCGCCGGAGCCGTCTCGGATCCGACCGGAACCAGAGTCTACGCGGGTTGAACTCAACGTTACGTAACTCTTCAAAACGTACTACATAGGTAACTAAAAAACCTCTAGTCTTTATATATGTACACTCAACTCTAGTCTATATCTATAACGTATTATTTTGGAACTTTCTAGTCTTCGCGCCTTTACGCGTATCTTAGGCTATCCTAACTATATTATATATTATTACCTTACCTTGTACATATATACATATATTCTATGATTCTTCGCGAACTGAAAAGTCCCTTCTTGTAAATATCCCTCCCAGTGAGATTAATACACATCGCAACACGTCCACTAATTTAGGACCCTAAGGTCTTTGGGGTATAGAATACTATTATTATTATTACATATTAATTACTAATATATTATTATACAAGTTGAGTAAAAATAATAATAATTCCAACAACAAATATATATATATATATTAATATTTAAGTTATAGCGTTATGCCACGGAAATCGCACGATTCCAATCCATAACCAAAACAATGTAAAAAGTCGGCGAATTTAGTTTAATAACGGATGAAAATCTAGTCAATATTAATTATAATGATCGCTCTAGTCAAATTATACCCTTGCGTCTATGCATATCACTATTTAGTTATATTACTATAAAGTCAAAAATATTAATCTACTTTTTTTAAAATTATTTATTTAGCTAAATTTTATGCTTTCAATGAAAAACAACGAAAATTGGTCCGATGACCACACATCTACTAACACCAACAAAAACCTTGTTTTAAGACACATTTTGAAGCAAGTAAATTTGAAATCTAGTCAATATTAACACATAAAACTAACAAAATAAGCCAAATAAGATACTTAATTTACTCGCATGAGTAATATATTTTGTATAACACAAAATAAACAATAAAATTTAATCAATTTTATTTATATTACTAAAAGAGAGTAAATTGGAAATCTAGTCAACACTAACACATAAACCAAAACCCAAAGATCTGCAAAAATTCAAAATTGTTTCTCAAAGTATATTTTTAGAATAATACAAATTTTGAAATTTTGTCAATACTAACATTATATTAGAAAACAAATGTTGGAAATAATAATTTACAGTCAAAAATTTGTAATATTTTCTAATTGTTTGTCAAAATAAGAAATATAATTTGAGCAATATGAATTTTGGATTCTAGTCAATTCTAACACTAAATCAAAATAAAGAACAGTTAAAAACCCAAAGATGTGTAAAATTTCAAAATTATGTGTCTAACAATATTGATACAACGAATTTAACAACTTTTAGTTGGAAAAAAATATAATTTGATTGATATTAATTTTGAAATCTAGTCAATACTAACACAAAAACCCAAAAATTTGTAAAATTTCAAAATTTTCAGTTGGAAAAACACAGTTTGATGAATACAAATTTTGATACCTAGTCAAATATTGATACCAAAAACTAACCAAAAAATAGTCAAATTTACACTTACACTAACTTGCGTTCTGCACCAAATAATTTATTCTTTAAAGTACCAAACATTATATATTTATTTATTCAATTATATTATAAAAAACAAACTAACAGAAATACCAGCAGTATTAACATTAAGTAGTCAACATTTCGATAATCTAGTCAAAGAAAAGAAAAACAATTTAAGTATGCATAATTTAACACTTTTAAATTATATTTATCACAAAAAACTAAGTCAAATGTAAGTCTAGTCAACAGCAAAACCAAAAAAACAAAAACAACGAAAACTCAAAAAGTACAACAATAAAAAGAGAAACCAATCTCTAATCAATATTAACACCAAAAAAATGATAAAATCCTAGTCAAATTTATAACTCTATTTATGTTAGTCAATAACACCCAAAGATCGAAACCGATAATGAAATTATCGAAAATTTATTTAGGTTAGCAAAATGTATGTATTTCTGTAGACGCAAGGGTAAATTGAATCGAGGCGCAAAACCAAAATTTGTATATAATTATTTAATATAATTTATTTTTATAAAAATTACACTAATTACAAATCGTAATTAGTGTAAAATTGTAAAACATTCCTTAGTCAATATCGATTTTTCTTTCGTAAGTCACAAATACAAAAGAAAGAAGAAAGTCGTACCTAGTCAATTCACTTTTTTTGGCCCAAAGTCAATAAGTTTCGTCAATTAAGTGAAATTAAAGTAAATCGCAAGCAATAAAAGTTATTCGAGAAGCAATACGGCTTGGAATTGATCGATTTCCAAACAACAACAACAAAAAAAAAAGAAGTAATTCATTTGATATACGGCTGCACCGTAGTTACTAATTAGTTAATTAATTTAACGAAGAAAAAAACTTAAAGAAAATAACATTTATATGCAGATGAAATAAGCATATAGAGTAAGAAAATGTGCTTTTGCCCCCCCAAAAAAAAAAGTTAATAAAAATAAAGTAAACGAATAATAAGTAAAGTAAATTTTTTAAATGAGATCCCAACCCGGACAGGGCGGATGCAAAGCAACGTTTCGCAAACAACGAAGTTACATGCAAATAAATTTACTCTTTAGGATACGTAAACATACAAACGAATTGTTTCTTTCGTCGTCTTGCGTTTTATTTCATAGATATTCTTATATAAATCTACTATATAAATAAATCTATTTAAAGTAATGCATAGCGTTTGTCGTTCGTATTATTTACGGAGTTATCTTGTTTCGTTTGTGTTAAAGCCTCTTTCGGTCACGATGCTCCACGATCAGGTAACGACATTATTCGACTAACGAACATTAGCAACACCAATGGAAAATTGCCATTTCGCGTTTAACAATAACGAACGAACGTAGATCGTACTTAAATGATATATAATGACAACTATATATTATATATATATATAAAAAAAAAGAAGGTAATGAATAATCCCCGTATTTATACGTCCTAGTCCCATTTATAGTCAATTAACGTAATTACTTTTAACTTGATTCCGTTTTCGGGGGAATTTGATTACGCAAAAACCGCGTAACTCTTAAGGTAATCTAGTCTCTAAGGTGTACTGATTTCGATTGTAGTTTTTTGTTTGTTTGTTTGTTATTATTATCGTCATTGTTGTACAGAGAATAAAAAAAAGAGGAGAAAATGAAGCAAATATTTTTGCTAAACTTTTCGTTAATTCTTAAGTTGTACAGTATTTATGTTGTAAATTATTCAATTTTCGTGTATTATTTTTGGTAGTTAGGGCCGGTGCAATAGGCGGCCGTGCGCTATGCCAACGAAATAACGAGAAGAGCAAGGCGAGTGTGAAGCTCTAGTCATTTGATTCTTAAGCTGTTTAAGAGTAGTGCCCCGTTCTATTACTTGGATTTGCGAAGAATTAGGCAGAGCTTGGCGAATAATCGAGTTCTGAGAGCGATTGTGGGAGAGCGAAAATATTATATTATGTGTATAGAAATGAGAGAAGTATATAAAGAAAGAAAGAAAGAAAGACGAAAAAAACGTAAAAACTAATAAGATTTAAACACACGAAAAAAAAGTATATATTATTAAAGATAAATTAAACGATATGACGGGTGCCTTAAAAACGGAGAATGAACAACGAAACTAAATTAAAAGCGAAAAACGAAACACAAAATACTCAAAGAAGAACACCTCAATTGTTTAAATGAAAAAAAAAAATAATAAAATAATAAAAATAAATAAAAGTAAACTATTTCTCTGCCTAAATTCCGATAAGAAAACGAATCGAACTATTATTACTGTTAGGTGAAGACGAAAGGAAGAAGTAAGTTTAAAACGACGCAACCAAGTTATTGAATATACAATTTTTTATAGGATTTAAGTATTATCCTTATTAAACTATTATTATTACTATTAATTAGTGTCCTAGGCCACAGTAGATGAGTGAGAAACGGTAAATTTAACACACACAAAGAAATAATACGCGAAACTTTCTTTTGTGTGAGAAGAGATCGAAATGTAACGAACAGAAAAAAAAACCAACGGTAAATATTTTAGGAAAGTATTTTCTAGAAGTTATTTGATATGCATATATAGTTTATAAATTTATTATAAAATGAAAAGCGAAAATTATTGAGTAAAAAAATTTAATATTAAATGGAAAACAAAAAAAAAACTTTAAATTTAATTATTTATATATATATAAAAAAAGAGAGTAAAATTCGCAGGCAATAAATCCCGGTAGCTCTAACGATTGTAATACATGATTATTGTTATTGTACCGTTCGATTAGATTCTTATTTTTTGGTTTCTTGGAAGTATTATTATTGAATTTTGCGTTGTTATTTCTCGTGATTCTTGGAGAGTGAATGAAGAAGGTTTCGTTCTTTGTCCGGGATGCGCCGGGTATTCGAAAAGCAATAAAGCACAGTAGACGTGCGGGGTGAGGGTTCGGCGCCCCCAAAAACTGTATAAAAATGGGAGAAAAATGTGAGATAAAAAACGATGAGAATTCGTGATTATTTAGATTTTTTCCTTTCTTTTTGGGGGACGAAATCGCCTCAACCGCACGGTGAAACATAGCAATATAGAAACTTAAAGTAATAAATAAATTAATGAAAGAAAAAAAAAGAATAATATATTATATGAAGAGAATGATATATATTATTATATATTAGTGACTCGATTTTACTAGTTGGGGTGGAGGAGAACATAATAATTAAGTGAGCCTCGGAAATGTGCGCAGTACAAAAATTTTGGGGGAAGATTTCTATATGAATAAATATATTGTATATGAAAAGACGTTTCGTTTTTCCGTTTCGAGTTCAATTTTTTTGCTCGAAAAACCAAACCAAAAGAGAGGAAAAAAAAATGAGTTACGAAAACGAAATGTGAGGAGAAAACGAGATATAAACTAAATACTTTGTAACGGTAATTAATTAACGACGATAGCATTTAGCAGCCTGCCTAACGATGATGATGATAACGAAGATGTTGATGAAGACGAAGTTGATGAGAAGATGACGAAGAGTAATTAAACTTATTTATAAACTTAATAGCAATATTTAGCGAACAGCAATAGATATCGAGTAATACGAGTATCGTAAAGAAATAATAAGAAAAAAAGAAGAAAAGAGAGAAAAAAAAAACAAACAGTGGACGACGTAATAATAATAATAATCAAAGCAATATTGTTCGACTTTTTTTCCCTTTTTGTTCGACTAGATTTTTGTGTAAACGTAGTCGCAAGGAGGAAACGCGTTTTCTTTATTTCTGTCTTCTTGATTTCGGTTCACCACGGTTCGACGAATAAACGAGTTTCAGTTCCAACGAAAAATTACAAAAAAAAAAAGAAAACTACACACGAAACGAAAGTTATATATTGTAAATTTGAGAAAAAAAAGTATTTAAAGAATGTATAAGAGATTATATATTGAATATATATGAAACTATATATGTATAGTGCTCTAGTGCGCTGCGTGTTTAGCACGTGGGCATCGAGTAGCCAGCCTTGCCAAAGCCGAGGAGAGGTTTCTTCATTCAAACTATAAAATTTACCCGAATATATTTGCAACTACAACTTTGAAATTTCCTATTTACTCAATTCACTTCACAATTTATTTATGTATTCATTATGTAATTTATTTATTTATGTATTTATAATGTAACTAATTTATATATTTATGATGTAATTGATTTATTTATGTAATTACTTTATTATGCAATTTATTCAATAATGTAAACTATTTATTGTAACTATTTTTTTTCTGTATTTATTGTATTTATATTCATCTGTTATGTAAAAAAAACAACAACTAATAGTAACGTTTGTGAATGCGCTCCGAACACTTTGGACAACGTGCAGAGCTTGCGGTATAAATATTGTTTTCTTCTTTCAAAAATTTCTTTCTTAATTTGTGTCTTTCTCTAAGAACCTGTACACTTGCAGTCCAGTAATATTGACCACAATATTTATTATTGTAAACACTACATATAGTAAGTTTTGTATTATATATTTTCATAATAAATAGCATAGAAAAAAAAACTACAAAAAAAGAAACTAATAATCGTTCCAATAATCATCGATTCATCTTTGATTTCTCTCTTCTCTCCCTTAATCCTCGCTTGATTCATTCTCTATCTCTTTTTATTGTTATCCGAATCCTCACTTTGTGTCTTTTATTTGGTATCTTAATGTTTATCAGAAGGGAGCGGGCAAATCCTCGACGATAAAAGGACAATTTATCTGCGGGACTCAGACGTTATTATTACCTCATTTGGTAAATTAATGCGTCTCCCCTTTTGTAAACATGATTTCGCGTATTCGGGGGGAAAAATAGATAATGTTATTCTTTGCGAAAGGAAAGAAGATTATCCTTTATTTGGGCGTTCCTCGCACGATTCCATCCTTTCATTTCTTACGAATTTGTGTGTTTGTGTGTGTTTTTTTTAAATAGATTGCGTTTTGTCTGGGATGCGAAGACAAGTTGAATGATTGTACACTTGAACAAAAAGTGTATTATTCTCTGAGATATTTGGTAAGGTATGTAATGAAATTCACGTTTCAATTTGTTTCATCACTTAGAGATTATTTATCTGAATTAAATTACTTGTTTTAAGTAAGTTTGCTTAAGCTTACATTTAAGTAATGTTACAAATGGTAAGTAATTATTTACATAATAGATTTTTTTTGCAATTTAAATTATTAAACTTTGGAAATATATTGTTTCGTTATTTAAACATCTTTGTAAGTACAAAGTGCTATTATTTTAGAAATAATATGAATTTGAGACGACAAATCAGTCTTTTCTTCATCTCAAAATCAACTGATTTAAAATATTATATTTTCATCACAAAATCGATTGATTTGAATCATTATATTTTCATCTCAAAATTTTATTTGAATCAATAAGTTTTCATCTCAAAATCATTTGGTTTGTATCATTACGTTGTCATCTCAAAATCAACTGATTTGAATTATTGCGTTTTCATGTCAAAAACAATTGATTTGATTCATTAGGTTTTCATCACAAATTTTTATTTGAATCATTAAGTTTTCATTTCAAAATCAATTGATTTGAATCATTACATTCTCATCTCAAAATCAACTGATTTAAAACATTACGTTATCATCACAAAATCAATTGGTTTAATTACGTTTTCATGTAAAAATTTGAATTGAATCATCACGTTTTCATCTCAAAATCATTGAATTTGAATCATTACATTCTCATCTCAAAATCAACTGATTTAGAACATTATGTTTTCATCAGAAAAGCAATTGATTTAATTATATTTTCATGTGAAAATTTGCATTGAAACATCACGTTTTCATCTCCAAATCATTTAATTTGAATCAACACATTCTCATCTCAAAATCAACTGATTTAAAACATTACGTTATCATCACAAAATCAATTGGTTCAATTACGTTTTCATGTGAAAATTTGAATTGAATCATTCCAAATCATTCAATTTGGATCATCACATTCTCATCTCAATATCAACTGATTGAAAATTTTACGTTATCATCACAAAATCAATTGGTTCAATTACGTTTTCATATGAAAATTTGAATTGAATCATCACGTTTTCATCTCAAAATCATTGAATTTGAATCATCACATTCTCATCTCAAAATCAACTGATTTAGAACATTACTTTTTTATCACAAAACCAATTACGTTTAATTACGTTTTCATGTTAAAACTTGAATTGAATCATCACGTTTTCATCTTAAAATCATTGAATTTGAATCATTACATTCTCATCTCAAAATCAACTGATTTAGAACATTACTTTTTTATCACAAAATTAATTACGTTTAATTACGTTTTCATGTGAAAATTTGAATTGAATCATCACGTTTTCATTTCAAAATCATTTAATTTGAATCAACACATTCTCATCTCAAAAGGAACTGATTGAAAACATTACGTTTTCATCACAAAATCGATTGATTTGAATCATTACATTTATATCTCAAAATCATTTGATTTTTGAATCATTTACGTTTTAATTTCAAAATTTAATTTGATTCTCCGAAAATGTATTTTAACAATAATTTCAACGTATTTCACCAAATTGAATCAAAATTTTTCAAGTTAAGTATTATTTTAATAATTATTTATAATAGTAGAAATAGATATACTAATTTATCTAATAAAAAAGTATAACTTTGTATTAATTTATTTTAAAAAATGCATGAATTTATCAAATTTTAATGTAATATAATAAAAATTCAGAATCACTTTAAAGTTAAATTAAAAGTTTTGCAATTTAATAATGAATTAATTTCAATCACTTTCAATATAAATAATTATTTAATGCATTGCAACAACAATTATAAAAAACATCAATACAATAAAATAAAGAAATAATTGACAGAAAGCCCTTTGGCTCAATTTGATCAATAGAGGTATTTAAATTCATATAAATGAAGGAATATATCCTATAAATATAATTAATACGTATTAATCAATTAATTTCAATAATTTCAGATTTTTATGACGTATCAAAATCTTCTACGTTTTTTTACTTTTCTTTGAAAATTTTATATGTATGTCATAGAAATAAAATGCTTATAAGTTAGAAGTATTGTAAAAAGGCAATCTTTTTCATTTGTGGAATATTTCAATTGTAAAATTCATAATGAAAATTGAGAAGCTCACTTCATTTAAAGCCGAGACTTCACAGAAAGTTCACTTCATGGAAATAATTCGTTATTAATAGTATGAATACACATTGTTCATGAATTGAAATGGAACGGCGACGTCTACTGCCGTTCCAAACATTATATTTCAATGTTGAACAATGACGAACGTAATACAGGTAAATTGAAAAGAGCGCACGTATATTTAGAACTTTAATGACGTGACATCATACACACATGACACATAGCAAAATGTCGCACGTCACGTCAAATTGTATTTCATGAAATAAGCATATCCGAAAAAAGAATGAAAAAAAGAAAATAGGAACAGCACCATCTGATGTAATAATGTGCATTCTGTTTCGTTTCACATTTAACAAGCATAACCGAAATAGTGAAATGCATAAATTCATACAAAAATATATATGAAATTATACATAATTTATAAGATTATGAATATTGTATAATATTTTTATGAATATTCATTATTGAAGATTTTATAGTTACCAGAAGATATATTATATAGAAATTCATAGTCATCATTATTTTCAATATTAAATAATGATAATTATGATATAATTAATTTAGTTTGCAATTAAATAAACTATTCCAATCATTTCATACTATGTAAATTATGTATTATGTTTATTTGCTTTTCTTCTCTTTGTTGCTATATTTGTTGCAACAACTACAACAAGCATTCAAAAGAATGAAATGAAGAAATATAAAAGTGTTCGTAGTTATTATATGTATTCATCAATTATGTAAAATAATAAATTACATTTGAAATAAAATATATATTTTAAAATTATTTTCATATTTTCAAGTAATGTCAAAAAAATGACAGATGACACCTTACGTCAAATTGTCAAAAAATAGGTTATAAAAAATTGTAACATTCTTTCTGAGCTTTTATGCTCATATATGGTATTTTTTCTTTGTTTATTAACACGTTGACGGACATTTGCGGTTATAGCCGTCAAAGTGAAGTTCACTATGTGGCATGACGGCAATAGCCGCCAAAACGAAACGGTCATTTTTGGACATTACGGCTATAGCGGCACAAATGTGCTTTTACCGACATACAATTAGAAGCCTTGTATCATGTTTTGGAAACAATTTTTTAGATTGAATGTAGTTTTCCACCTGCTATACGATTTGCAGTTTCAGTATGAAACATATAGTGTCAATTTTCGAACTTCACTTTACGTCACTTGTTCCTACTATCCGTCAACGTGTTAATAGACATGTTAATTATAATGGTGGTATCCATAGTGATATCCATTAAAGTGGTATCCATTTTCCAATGTATTGTGCAATTTAAGGTCTAGTATGCCAATCTCTTCACACATATTAATGATCACTTTTTAGTCTTCTTTATGCTCTTTGTAGTAATTTATGCTGACAAATACTTACATATTCAAAGTAACAAAATATATCTGAATTTATGTTTATAAAACTCATATTGAATACAGTTCCAAAGTTTTAAGTGCAGTTAATTTTTGGGAGGTTTTATAAAATAGATTGTATAGATCATTATTGTAGAAACTCATCCAAATTATAAACTTGTTACACTGGTTCTTATTTTAGGTTAACTAACTATTATTACTAACATTTTCAGAGAAGACAAAAACTACATAAATTATTTGCATTTTCATCAGATCCAAAGTTATAAAAATTTACTACTCTATCATAAGTATTTTGATAGATTATACTGTTAATTGAAGAATTCTTAACAGAGATGATAATGATTTTTTTGTATTGTTACGATATTTTGTTGTAATGTTTAACAATATGGTATAGTCAATTTGTTGTTAGTTCTTTATTGAATTTGGTACAGACAATAATTGTCTTTGATGACCAATATTCCACTTATTTAAGAAGCAAATAATAGAATTATTTTAATAAGATTTAGACTATTATTAGAAATATTGAAAAATATCATTACAATTTCAATTACGAGGAGAAAAGATCATTACAATTTCAGTTGCGAGGAAAATTATATAAAATACGTAATTAGAATTAAATGCATTTTTTGGATTTTTGGTTTAGTTACTGCTCACTTTGTTTAATACTTATTTTTATTGTAAGTTTTTGTAAAAAAAAGAGATTTAAATGTATGTTAAAAAGTTTAAAATATCAACTGTAGGTAAGTGTAGTACGACTTGTAAAGTGTAATTCATAATAAATGCATTGTTTGGCTTTCGTTTTTGCTATTTAACGAAACACGTCGAAAGTATGACGTGTCCCAGAAGTAGGATAACTGTGCCACCTATAAATAATACATCCATGTAAAATTAGTATCCGTATGATCGTCTGTATTTATGTAGACAACAAAAAAATCGATGGCCCCGCATATGTTCTGAGCCTCTTATTGATAACCATCGGATCCCACGGATGTAACCTGTCGATACGAACGGGTACGTGCACGTCGTCTACTCGCCTCAAAACACGTACATCCATCATCCCGCAAACCAGGTTATCAACAATAAAACACAATGTTGCAACAATTCTCCGATTCGGAGGTTTCCTTTCCTGGACTTGTTGCATTCCCCAAATACGGTTGAGCCCTCTCTTCTCTGCACGCACACACGCACGCATCAGGTAATACCTGGTAAGCAGCACCTGGTAAGAGTAACAACAGCTGACCGGACATCTGTAACATCCCTTTCTACTCATATGGCACACAAAGTACATATTCGTGGAAACGGAAGTGAGCCACCCTCGAAAGACCACAAAGATAATACCACGCTATTTTCTTTAATTCCATTAACTACTTAATTATATTTTTAACTAACCAAATATGGCACCGCTCCACCGTTTTCCCATGATGCAACAACTGTCCTCTATACAATCCCTACATAAATTCTCACAGAAAACGAATTTAACTGCATTGGAATTTTCGCACAACAGCTACTGTAACTAATGGTATATCAATTAATATACCTTAATTACAGATATAAACATCAAATTCAATTTCATTTTTAACTAAATTAGATCAAAACCTGTATTTTCCTACGTTTTTGCATAAACTGAGAATCCTTTGCCCATTTTCGTATAAAAATCTAAATATTATCATTATCATTGATCAAGTAATCAATTTAATATCTGTAATAGGTCGAAACATAATAAAAATATTTATCAAACTTGTAATTATCTTTAATGTTATTAACAACTCATAGTCATAGTATGGTTAGAGTCGCCGGTCTACACTCTGGGGTCTTAGCTTCGGCTTTCAGATACAACACATGATTTTTTGATCTTTTTCAGTGCTTCTGGACTGAGGCCATTGATTCCTAGTTAAAACAGTCTTCAAGGGATTGCCCATTGTCAACTAGGGCAACGGTTCCAAAAAAGTATCTACAATGACGTAATGATTTGCTGAATATCCGGATAGTATTAACAAACTGTTGAAGCATTACATCACTGTGCAATCTTCTACAATTTTCTGCAAGATTGACTCGGGCATCAATTCGTTTAATTGTCGTCTATAAATTTTCGACGCAACAAGAATGTATCGCCTCAATCATCCATCCATCTCTTCGTCGCTTCTGTTTTCCTCCGTTCTTTCATTCTTCGATTTGCACCGAACCCTTTCAACCCTCCTTCCACTCTCCCAAACCCTACATTATTCAGAATGAACGGCCCACTTCGAACGACTCCTTTTTAATATTTTATTGCTCAGTTTGTTGCATATTACATTACACACTGAGCGAGAGTGTGTGCGAGAGGGTGAAGTTGGTATTTTCCGGGTATTCAACGTGTCTCCACGTTTACATTTCCCATTAACCAACATGATATTTCCATAAAGGAAACACATCGTCATACATAATCCAAGTAATCCAAAGAAACGTACAGATATATATATGTGTGTGAACGGATCTACATATCTAGTGTATTTACACTTGTACATCGATGGGATGACACCCCACTGGCTGCGAGAATAAAACGTGCGCGGCTTTCCGTATTTTTCTCCACTTTTTTGCACCCCTCTTCGTACGATGCAAAGTTTTTCAATCACAAATGCTTCTCTACCAGTTTCGTTGACTCCCGGTTTAGAAGTTTAGATTCTTTTATGGACCATTGCAAATATTCCAAATGTATTTATTTGTTTGCTCCAAACATCAGTTGTACTGAACTCGTACAATTCTATCCCTCTAAATAAACAAACTTATTTCATTATTTATATTTTTAGGGTCAACAAACCTTTTACAATTATTCATTTCATTTTAATCATTTACAACATAATAATAATGAATGTATAAAATATTTGTTGCAACATTAATCTTTATGATTAACTTGTTATATATTGTATAACTTTTTGAAAGTCTTTCATTACGTGCAATAACATACAAATTACAATTACAATCTTAGTAATCATAAAATATTTACTAATGTGATTGAAGTTAACTGTAATCTATTTACTTTTAATGATTGATAACATAAATATATATATGAAATTCAACAAGTAGACTATACACCTCATTATACGGCCGCTCTTTATACGTCATTTCGCTATAACGGCCCTCTTCAATTGAGGTACGTTTTCGATTTACGACCTAAAATGTTTCGCTATAACGGCATATCTACATGTTGGCAACCTTGCGCAAGCGCAATAATTGATTCCTTATACGCCTTTTCGCTTTGCGGCCAAGTTTCATGGAACGTATCCAGGCCGTAAAGTGAGGTATGGGTGTAATCTAATATACAAAGATGAAACTAAATAAACTAAAGTTGCAACTAAATCTATAATATGTGATAAAAGATTAAACTTATGTACAAACATTCAAATTTAAAAAAATATAAACTACAGCAAAATTTTCAGATCATTTGATGCATCAAAATCTAATGAAATAAACATTTCATCAACCAAAATTAAGCAGATTTTCTTAAATACATTTAATTGACTACTCTGAAGCTAAATATTAGTAATTTCTTCAAAAACAGGACTTCGAATTACTCAAAAAAACATGTTTAATTAGTTTAGTACATGACTCCAAATCTACTTGAAGAGTTACTAGAATTTTCTACAATTTTTGAACTGTAGAAATACACAGATCTTATTAGAAAAATGATAATTAAACAGGAAGGTAACAACTTTAATTCTATTTCCAATTAACTTATACTTATAGATTTTTGTTATTAGATTGAAATTATGTGCAACAAAGTCTAAATTTTCATTTCAATTCTCCTTTTGAATGAATAAAAACTGATTAGAAACTTATAGAAAAAACTATTAGAATCATTATTAATAATAATTATACTTATGAACACATACAAATATACTCATACAATAATAACAAAGTACGTAAACTGTTGCTATTGACCAAAGGGCTTTACTCCCTGAATTTCTATTAATGTTTTTATTATATAACTGTAAGATAATCCATTATATATTTAGTCTTTATTTGTACTTCTTTTGTAAACAAACGAAAACTGCCACCTTTCAAAAAACACTTATGTTGGATTCTTTTTTTGTTAGCAACCCAATTTCCTATTTGAGTCATGAAGCTCATCGTGACTCGAATGGGAAACCGTGTTTGATCTGCATAATTGAATAACATTAAAAAAAATGCCTTTGCTGCAATGTGTGTATTGTGATACCTTTTTTTCCCTTTTTCCATTTCGTGAATCAAATAAAAAAAAAATACAGTGTTCGTAACAAAAACCAAAATGGGATATAATAAAAGAGAGAAAGATGTAAATTACTGTGCCACCGTTTTGCTCTGGTAGACCGAAGGCCATCTGCCTACAGAGGAACCATCTGTCCGTCCCAACGGTACAGCACGGACCGCCCGAACCACCCCTCAATCATTACATCGGCCCGCCGTTCATGTTACATACGTACGAAGAAAATTTAATAATTTTCCAAAAAAAAAAACGCGGAAAACGCGAGTCTTCGACGGAAACGTGATAAATTCTGTTTGCGCACGTCATTCTCCCGTAAATATGACCGTAATAAATCATCGCAATGTTCGGTGCACCCACATAATGTTTACTGAAAACGAGTGTGTGTGTGTGTGTGTGTAACAGGCTAATCGATACATCGAACATATTAAACATTTCTCTCTTTCTCTCTAACATACATGTATAATCAAGTAACATTGGTGACATAATCACACATTCTTTTCGATTACCATCGCACCCAACCCCCTCGCATCCCTTCGCCGCCTCCGCGTTTGCAGCACGTACCTACAAATACTTAATGATATTACTTTGCTAACAACTTCTTTATGGCACTTTAATCGCGCACGAGCCAAAAGCGACGATGGAAACTATTACCGTCCATAGAAATCCATAATCTCAATTATTTAATGGACGCATTTAATTTACACACCCAGCGTACCTGCAACGCGCGCATGGAATAATCTATAATGTAAATATTCCGCTCTGCTTGCCGCTGAACTATCGCAAGTGAATTATTAATCCTTTCCATTTTAATTACACCGCCGCCTGTATACGCTTAATTCACATGCAATTAGCTTCCCCATAACAAATACGTGTATCTCTAATTAAACGATTCCCATCATTCCACGGATGAATACAATTACAACTGTATCAAAGTTATGGTCTTAACTCTTCACCATCCAGAAATATCTTGCACTTAATAATTCAAGTTATTAAATACATTTTTTCATCATAAAAATGTTACTAGTTAAACGATTCAAACATATAATTACATCCACATTAAAGCGAGTTTTAACTTATTACTGTACATAAATTTCATACATTTGTTGTTATGAAATTATTCAAGAAGTTCTAGCCAAATGAAAAAGACAAATTAAACGATTCCATGGATAAATACAATTACATCTGCATCAAATCAAATATCTTAACTCTTCACTTCACAACATTTCATGTATTTATCGTTATAAATTATCCAAGAAGTTTTTGTCAAAAATATTATCAAATACAGATTTTAAAACGTGCTTAATTGACAATGACAACGTTTTACTGAAAAATATTTTGATTTAGAAATATTGTTCCTAAGATGTTAGTGTTAAATGCAATAATTCTAAAGCATTTTTCAGATCAACTCTATCTATAATAGTCTCCAAGAAAAATGCTAAAATGTGACGACGCTGCTTTTTCGCACGTTAATTTTTCGTTTCTTCAGCTTTGACACCGAATTACAACTAAACGGCTCAAGTCACATCAATAAATTAATATGCGTTACATTTTTCAACTATCCAAGTTTCATAAGCATCTTTCAGATCAACTCTATCTATTATGGTTTTCGAGAAAATCGTTAAAATGTGAAGACACTGCTTTTTCTGACGTTTTTGTTATTTCTTCAAATTTGGCAACGAATTACAGCCAAACGGCTCAAGATATAAGAATAAATTAATATGCATAACATTCACCAACTATCCAAGTTTATTAAGCATCTTTCAGATCAACTCTATCTATAATAGTCTCCGAGAAAATCGCTAAAATGTAAAGACACTGCTTTTTTGGATGTATTTTGTTATTTTGTCAAATTTGACAGCGAATTGCAACTAAAAGACTCAAGACACATCAATGATTTAATATTCATAACATTCCCAAAATACCCAAGTTTCATAAGCATCTTTTATATCAACTCTATCTGTTATAGTTCAGGAGAAAATCGCTAAAATGTGAAGTAACTGTATATTCGGACGTAAACTTTTCATTTCTTCAGCTTTGGCAGCGAATTACAACTAAATGGCTGAAGTCATATCAATAAATTAATATGCGTTACATTTCTCAACTATCCAAGTTTCGTAAGCATCTTTCAGATCAACTCTATCTATTATAGTCTTTGAGAAAATCGTTAAAATGTAAAGACACTGCTTTTTCGGACGTATTTTGTTATTTCTTCAAATTTGACAGCGAATTGCATCTAAACGGCTCAAGAAACATCAATGATTTAATATTCATAACATTCCCCATGTACCCAAGTTTCATACACATCTTTTATATAAACTCTATCTGTTATAGTCCCCGAGAAAATCGATAAAATGTGAAGTAACTGTATATTCGGATGTAAATGTTTTATTTCTTCAACTTTGACAGCGAATTACAACTGTTATTTCTTCAAATTTGACAGCGAATTGCAACTAAACGGCTCATAACATTCATAACATTCCCCAAATACCTAAGTTTCATAAGCATCTTTTATCTCAACTCTATCTATTATAGTCTTCGAGAAAATCGCTAAAATTTAAAGACACTGCTTCATTTCTTCAACTTTGACAACGAATTCAAATCAGGTTACATTAAGTAATATTCATATATTTTCTTGTACACCCTTATTATACGTAATTGTAGTATATATTTTTCGTATGAAAATAGAAATTGAGAACATATGTTGCTTTACTTTATATTAGATTTTGTGTGTACTAAATACCGTCTTGAAAATTGGTCCGTTTTCGAGGAAACAACCCCCGTTATTAGCTCAGAAACAGGCGCGTGCCATATTTTCCACAAGCAGATGCATGGTGCGACCCCCTTGCTTTCCTATTTATTTTTATCACGTAGCAATTTAAATCCTGTTCCACCGAAAAACCCATTAAACCAATGTATTTAAATAGTACCGTTAACAATGGGTAAATATATAAAGCTCTCTTCTGCATGCTTATTATTTCATTTGTTGTATTTACATTACTGAACTTTGAACTGTGAACAACTAAACTTTAACAAAATGAAATTGTTTTCTCTCTAATGGAATCAAATTTGAAGTGACGTAACAGAAAATAATTGAAGATGAAACGAAGTTTTAATGCATTTTTCTTATGATATTTTATTGTTTATCATGTTTATTATTTATGTTGTTATATAATAGATGTATTATAATGGAAATTCGTATGTGCGAGAATTGAGTGTATTATGAGGAAAGCAATGCACATAACTTGAATAACTGAAATATATTCTCTCCCTGTTTTCGGGGATGCAAAATTGAAAAGACTTAACGACGGTGCGAGGAAGTATTCAACAGTTAGCAGAGCGCGTTCCATCAAAATCTCGCTAAATTTTAATTAGATTTTCAGTTAATTGGTGTGCACGCACTTTGAAGTAAATCGGAAAGGGCGAAAAGGGGTGCGCACGGACTCGGGATTTTCCCTTTCGTATAATTGCGATGCCTTAATGACATTATTAAAATTTACTTTGGAACCGGCATTAAGAATAAGTACACGGCATAAATACATTACTCGTTCTTTCCATTTCCCTCCAACCCATTCAAGACACTGATTTCAATAATGGAAAACACAGAAAACATCCCCTTTTCAAATTAGGAATGATATTTTGCAAAGTGCAATTTTGAGAGACGCAAATTACAATCGAAAACGAAAATAATACACTTTTAATCTAATTACTGTAGTCATGTAATAATTAACTACTTAATCTCTAGTAAAGCTTAGATATTTTTAATTATAATTGAATTTATTGATTTATGATCGGAAATATTGCGTAAAATTTCGCTTTGAAATAGTTATATCTTAGGTTTGTTTCATTATTATTGATATATAAATATTATTATATATTTAATTAGTTATATCTTAATTAATAATTAATATTATGTTACAGTAAATAATGCACAATATCAGGTCATAAGTTTATAATTGATGTTACGTTTCAGTGTAAATTGAAGAGAAAAAGGAACAAGTAATTTAATTGAATAATTAAATTTAACTGTTTTGTTCGCAGAATACAAATGAATCGTGAGTTTGCAGAACTTTGTTGCATATAAATAATTGAATGTAATGAACAAATTCGGTTAGGAGTTAATTAAAATATTTGGCTTTGCGGATGGATTTAATTAGACAGTACGTAATTATGAGTTGATTAGTAAAAGGGTTCTCCGAGGTTCGCCAGACGTTTGATTAAGGGAATATATAGATATAAGCATACACAGTGGATATGGATGGATATGTGTGTGTGCTTAGGGATACGAGATAGACAGGTTTAAATAGTTTCGGTTTGGAATAAAGAGAGAGAGATGGAGTGATTGAGTGAAAGAGGAAGAGAGAGAGATGAAGCTGATGCGATGATATTGCTGATCTCTCAAGTTTGTTGGATTAGCATTCAGGAAGCCATTAGCTAAATGATGTGATGTATCTGCTGATTACTTCCAGCAGGGCGATACGTACGCCTGGAACGGACAGATCGAGGCAGGGGCAGCAGGTCGGTATTAATAAACTATTGCGGGGTGAGTTGGCTCCGGTAGCAGCAGCAGCAGAACGCAGACGTACAGACAACATCGGAGGCAGCAGTGTAGGAGATAGTAAATTTCAATTCCTGTTGGACCCACGCAGATTCCCGAAGAAATTAATTAACGAAATGGGTTGTTCGCCTATCCGTGGCGCACTTCGTTATTCCGGTGGAGGCGGCGAGGAAGAAGCGAAGGGCGATTGGTGGATGGAAGAGGGGATTCCCCGCAAACGAACGATTGATCGAAATCCGGACCTCGCGATATTACCGACATGATATCCTCTTATTACCAGTGCCAGAGCCGGACCCATATTCCATTAGCCGCACGAGATATCAATATTCCATTAAGATATGTATCCATAATGCAGCGGCGATATGCCCATACCACCTAACCCATCTCCTCCTCCACCCCCTATCTATCTATCTAGCTGCCTACCTCCCTCGCTCACCCTTCGTATTACCGTGCCGATAGACATCGAATCGTCGTTGCATCCGAACAAAACGAAAATCACCTACTTAACCTAATTAAACAATATCAATCCAATGCGGATTCACATGCAAACGTCAACTGTCATTGGTGACAATGCAGCACATTGATTTCCATTTCCAAACACATTTATTTGAAAATACTATAGAAAAATGTCTTGACTCACAAAGAAGTAATCATTATTAAACAAAAATAAATCAGAATGTGGTCGTGGAAAACCTGCAAACCAAAGGTATTGCTTCAAAATATCAGTATGATTAGGTGAATACCAATTGTATTCATAATTTTGACGTATTTAGTTTGACCACGTTCAAAGACATAACACCTCACTCAATAAGTTTGTAGGATGACAAATAAAAGAACAACTTTTGGGTAATATTCGACATGATCCATCAACATAGTCTGCTTTAAAAGTGATACATTTATTCTAACGCTTCCCTAACATTTCGATACATTTGATGTAGAACGATTTAGGTTTGGCTTCAGTTTCAGCAATCACTTCTTCATCCATTCTCTACCATATGTTGACGAAGAGGAGCACGAAATTAAGATTTTTCCATTGTTTCGTAAATTACAAAACTAGCGTACCCCCACTGTAACTTGTGAACAACACATTAGATTGCAATTGAATTTTGACAGGCGTCATGTGAAGGTTGGCACTTCCTAAAAATCATATAGAGTTTTCGATAGAGGGCTATCTATATGACATCTTATGAACTTATTGAGCGAGATGTTAACTGTCGACGAATATCTTTCTCACTACCATTCTAAAGGGTGTTCCTACGCCTCCCATGCGTGGTAACACCATGATGTTAACCGATGATTATAGTCTCTCACCCAACTATTTTTTCGTAATCGTTCCCTCTTCATACTTATAAAACTACAATTATTTATTATTAAGCTAGTATACATAGGCGACTCATAGCCGAATGGTTTGAGTCGTCGTCCGCAAAATTTGGGGTCCCGGGTTCAAACCCTGGTACTTCCAAATATTTGCAGCCAACAAAATGAATTAGTTGTCAATGGGCAACGATTCCGAACAAGTGTCTGCAACGACGTGATGATTTGCTGAATGTCCGATTTGGATAAATTGCAAATATCGTTGCAAAAAGACCAAAAAAAAAGCTAGTATACTTAATGGAAGAACCATCTCCAAATTAAATCTATATCGACTAGACTTTATCATAAAACCCATTGGGTGAAGTCCTATAGACAAATCTACAATGGTGTCCAGAGATATCTTGGCATACGACAATGTATACAAAACCATCATTATCATGAAGTTCTTCAGCTTTAAAAGACGAAATCACATGCAAATATCAATCCAATTGTTATAAACATTGAAATTGAAGTATTCATTATATAAGACTTTTTAGCTTTTGGGATGACGAAAGTTCCGAAGTATATGGTGTTTGGTTTTGAAATACATCCAATGTTGCTCCACTAAATTCGCCTCAGGTCATTGCACTTGTTGATTTAGGATGCGGCGGGACGCCGAACGTGATAAACAAATATTTGCAATTAATTATCCAATATTTAGGTGCGCGGGTGTTAATAATTGCTGGAAGGCTGATACACTGTGAGTAATGATCGTTGCAGACCGTTGCTTGCACAGTCCAAGACCAGGCATATTTCTTACCTCTTCAGCTGCATCATATATAATGCATACGTGCATGTGTATGCACGTATATAGGTATACAGTGTGCAAGGCTTGCAGCTCTCAATGGCCACTTGTGGCTACCCTTCACACTTCACATGCACCCCACACTCTCCGACGCCAATCCGACCCCTCCGACGCAGCAGCAGCAGCAACCCCGACCCGCACCTCTCGCACCCCCGCACTGCCCACCCAACAGCCCGAACACAGATAAAGTGTACTCGCCTCGAGGGTCATCTGCAATCAGCTTGTTGAGCAAGACTTGCATATACTCAAAATCATTGCTGCGGCACGCATTTCTCACATTCTGTCACATGTTATTAAGCTGAAACGCAAACGTGAAAAAGTAATGTCTAATTTCAATTTAAAAACACAACTGTTCATCATTATGTGTTACACCTTACAACTAATTGATTTTGTAATAATAAACATACTTTTTTCGCTTCCACATATAATACCATCTATTTTGAATAAATGTGACAATTTTGACATCTCTGACAAAGGACTGAATGTGCTTAAAGGATATTAAATAATTGTTATCCACTCTCAATGTACAAATTATTTCTATGGTGATTAACAATACACCTGATAAAATTAAAAGCATTAAGCGTTGTGATAACCTCACGGCACTCTTCAATTAAGGCACGTTTTCGATTTACGGCCTAAAACTTTTTCGATGTCGATATATCTACATATTGCCAATCTTGCGCAAACACAATAATTGATTCGTTATACGGCTTTTCGCTTTGCGGCCAAGTTTCGTGGAACGTATCTAGGCCGTCAATTTTCGGTTTATTACAAATGATTCTGTTTAATAATTTACACTATTTAGTCAAATTCAGTACAGCTGCTCCTTTTTATACAAAATTCAACCTTTTTTTTAAATAAAAATTTGTACAGATGATCAAAATTCGTAACTGTATATCTCTATCTTGAACGCATTAATAATAAATAAAGTGTTTTGACCTTGTTGTTCGATTTTAAGTTTTTAATCGATAATCAATGTGGTACATAATTATCTCGTCTAAACAATAAATATGCGGCATTCATGAAAATTTCATCGGTCAGTGGATCAAAGTTGATAAAACATTTTTAATCCTTGAATTCTTGCAAGCGGTCTTCCGGGGATGAACGCATATATAATGCACGGAACGGCGAATCACGGAATCTTCACATCTACAAATGGTAAGTGCATACGGATAAACTTTCGGTATCGTTAATTGCATTGTTTACTTTTTGTAGAAAATTCTACTGTTGCTGCTATTGGTCTCCTGGTCCAGTGTTTGGGCTCAGCCGCACTGCAGAAAAGCAATATGCCGGCAATCAAGCTGCTGCGTTGCATTGACCTGCACAGAATGTTCCTCTTGTAACCATGAGTGTGAGCGTCCGTCACCAATACCAACACAAACATATCCACCACCAACACCATATCCACCAGTACCAACACTACCAGCAACAACATCAGCAACACATATCGGCATTGTTGATAGTAAAAAGCAGGAATCTAAAGTGGATAACACAATAAACGTCACGAATCGCATCGACAATACGAACAAAATTGATATACCTATTACTGTGAATAATAACAATGTAAATATCATTAGTTATAGTCACAGATCAAATGCAACATCAATAATAAAACCACCAGCACCAACGGCTCCGCCAATAATACCAACGGCTCCACCAACAATACCACCGTATCCAACGCCTACAACAAAAACACCTATAACGTCAATGACTACAGCACAACCGCCGACAACGCATACAATTCCTTGTCCACCTCCATATCCATATCCGTATCCTACACCGTATCCGCATCCTACACCGTATCCATATCCTTATCCTACACCGTATCCGTATCCAATACCGTATCCACCGTGTATACCATCAGTAAATCATCATTGCTCACAGTTCGCGCATTGGTCGTATCGTTGTCCTCCCTGTCCACCATGTCCACCCTGTATTCCAAGTTATGGGTCATCATACTACCAGAAATCATGTCAATCATCGTGGCATTATAATCCATGTCAAACACAATGCCATCAGCAGTGCCACAAAGATCCATGTATAGGGTAATTATAAATCATAAACTGAACATTACATAACAATATTCAGCACTTTATGTATTTGCGTAGAAGCTTCAAATATGATGGGTCATCAATTCAATTATATCAATAAATACTTTGTACAACCAGAGGTTCTGTTTACTTCAATCCCATCATATGCAAACTTGAATATAATGAAACCTTACTATCTTTGTTGTTGTGAATTTTAAATTTTACTTCGTTCAAAAATATTAACGAAATTTCTTGTTCATAGCAATTTTTATATTTGAAATTGAAAGATATGAATTATCGGTTTAAAGTTTCACTTATTTGTGTTTCTTGCCAATTAATATGATTATTATTCTTATTTTATTTGTATTCCAAATTGTTGATTATTGCATTAAAAGTATTATTATACATTATTTTCTTCAATTTATTTATAGTTGAAGTTTAGGAAATGTAAATTTGAACTAAATGATGGATCTGTTTGTGGAACTTCAAACATTACGACATTCATTTAAGAATGGATCATTTGACAAACTTTTAATACACATTCCGTATAATTCAGATCATACTTGATTACTGTCTTGGTTTTACTTTATTATTCATCGAGAATGTCTTTGACAAAATAAATGATTGATGAAACGAAGGAGACCAAATGAAAAATATATTTGGAGATTGGTTGACGATGTTTATGCATACAACGAATAGTAAAAAGAAGGGAGAATAGAAGGACGGAAAGGACAAAACAACAAAGGAATGAGGATGCGAGTTGGAAATGGTGGGACGTCGATAATGATTAGAGAAAGTTACCGGGAAGCGGGTCGTGAAGTATTCATGCTTAAGGTCCATCAAGTATGCACACGGTCCCGTATAAAAGGATTGGGGGATTCAAAATATCAACCGGTGGCATGAATCTTTAAGATCCTCGCAACCCCTCGCTCTTTCGATCAACTTCCACGGAGAGAGGAGACACGCGAGAAAAACAATCCGGACATGAAAGATAGATGCGAAGCGAAAGGAAGAAAAAATATGGAGAGGAAATCGTAAAATCGCTTATTTCTATTGGAGAATTTTGAGCAAGTAATCATTTTCTGTTCTGTTTAAAAGGAATATTGTGAATGATTTGTTTATTCCAGAAATACAATTAGAAATAGTAAAAGATTTGGAAATTTCATATCAATCTAACTGCTTCCACAGGACCAAATCGTGGATTTCTTAACTGGTAAACTTGAATCTTAGTTCAAGAAAATTTCTTTTGGATTCGTAATAAAAATTAAGCAACTTTAGCAAAGAATAATTACATTCTTTATTAGTCACAATGTGTCCAATGGACTATAGACCTAAATGTTTCTACCCAGTGAGAGAGTTTATGCATATGGTTAGAAATTACACAAAAAGAGAGTTGTATTCTAATAATTGTGACAAAGACATATATAAAGATATTGACGTGTATACACGTTTAACGTGGTTAACTTGTTAAATGTTATGCAAGACAACAGTTTATAAATATTATATTTCTGTAAATAATAAATGTTACATTAGTACACCCATACCTCGCTATAATTCTTCAATTAAGGCACGTTTTCGATTTACGGCCTAAATTAATTAATGTTTCGCTATAACGGCAAAAAATACTTTTTTTCCATGTCGATTTATATACATTCGCTAATCTTGCGCAAGCGCAATAATTGATTCCTTATCCGGCTTTTCGCTTTGCGGCCAAGTTTCGTGGAACGCATCTAAGTCGTAAAGCGAGATATGAGCGTATTACAAAATCATATAGTAAATTTGTTTCACTTTAGGCTGATTTGATTTTTCCAATTTAAGGCAATATATTTTTAAAATTAAGTTATTTTCGGAAATAATTGAAAATATTACAATTAACAACAAATTTAACTTAGGCTACAGACCGGAGACAGGAGTTCGATTCCCAATCCCCGATCAACATACAACACAAGGATTTTATAATCGTAACAGTTATTAATGGATTAGTTGTCATTGGCAACGGTTCCAAACAAGTGTCTGCAACTTGTGAATTGCTGAATGTCCGATTGGATAGATTTCAAATATCTTTGCATAAAGACACACCTCACCAACTTTACTTTAGGATAGTCTGAGGATCTGTTTATTAGCTAAACAATTAAATGTTGACTACTAGAAATTAACTTAACTGTTAATGTCTTAAGATATGATGGTGGTCCAATATAGGCAACTAACAAAGTTCAACATATATCGTTGAAAAGAAAAGCAAGAGGGAAGCTTTTATTTTCATCTCTGAGCAACTGGTTTTCCACGTGGAAACTGAGTTTTCTACGTGAAATCGTGCCGCGATATTCGTTCCATCCCTTCTATCCAGAGACGTATAAATAACCATCAATCTCCTTTAAAGGATATGTGTGTTCGCTTTCGCGGACGCTTTTTTCGTATTCTTTAGCGTTCAGCTTATTTATAGAGGAGGATTCGGCCCACGTCGTCCTTTTTATTTTCATATATTTATCGGTCCCCGTTCGCGGGGCGAATTTATCTAGCAATTATCGTTCCGATTTCGCTCGGATATGCCGGACGGGATTTATTGCCCTGCAGTCCGAAACGCTTAACCAACCTTCCGCTTTTCTTTTTAGCTTTTTTCTCTTCACCCTCGCCATAAACCGATTTGGAATCGCGCAAATAACACTCCAGTTGCAAACTGAGATCAAGATCATCGTCTCAAGACAATTACAATTTCCCCAAAACACACTTTTAGTTGCATGTCCATGGTAGCTCTTAACAAGAAACCACTAAACATTTTCAGACTAAGCCTTTATATTGAATTTATTTATCTTAATTTAGTATGTTTAGAAAATTAGTTGATTTTGTAGAGGTGCTTCAAGATTTATTAAAGCATAACACTATTTAGACAAGATATGAAATTAGGCCACTTGATTATTTCGATCATAATTCGGGTAAAGTTATTATTGAAAATGAAGTTTGGATTGATGAATATGATCTAAATTTGTACTAGACTAGAAGAATATAAGGACAAGTAAGTTCTTTTTACCTTGATATATAATTATGTAGAAGAAATCATTGTTGGTTGATTAAAAAGAAAATTGACTTTCATATTGCTTGGTTCGTGTGTAACAATGGGCATTCGGAGAATATACAGAGCGTTGTGTGCGCAAAATATTATTATTCAAAGAGCAGTAATAACACTAGGGCCGAGCAACAGCAGAAGAAAAAAGATGACGAGGGGAGGAAAAAAATGCAATTCCGGAATGTAATATTTCTCTTAAAGGCAATAAACTTTTCCGGAACGAAAGTCAGAAATGAAAATGTGTATATGTGTGCGAGTATATGAGGAAGAGGAAGAGAATGGATGGAAGGGGGTTTTGGTGCGAGGCTGAATGAGAAGACGAGTGTATATATATTCAACATACTTTTGTAGTAGTTCTTGCTGTTGTTGTAGGATTCCTGTGAGTGGTCTTATCTAAGGCAGGGCAATATATATTTGTTGTGCTCGTCTCCCGTTCTTTTAAAGGAGCCCCCAGAATATATACAAAAGCCACTATTTCCTTTCTCCGTTCAGCCAAGCCAAACCGAACCGAACGAAAGCAAGGCGAGACGGGTCCTTGCTAGTCGAGTCGAGTTGAGCCAAGCATCCAAACTACGAACCACCCTATCTCCTCTCCCTGAGTGCGGATGGGCGAAGGGCAGCAGCAGCAGTCTTAACAACCCTCATCCTCCGCCACCGCCGCCTCCTCTTCCGACGCCGGCGTTCGATTGTCTGTTGGAATTGCTTCAAATTGCTTTTTCCGACCGCTTCCATAATGAACCACTCCAGGTTACTTTCTCCGCCAAATATCGATGTTTACGAAAACAACATTCTAACAACAGCACCCAAAAGCTCTGAGGAACGGATAGACGAAAACCAGAAACAAACTTAGATAGCAGCGAAATAAGTAAAACCTTGCATCATGTAAATCCCAACTATTCTTTATTACTAAGGTGAACAAAATGCAAATAATGATGATTACATCTCTTTTAACTATTCAATTAAACAAGTAGTTTTGCATTGAATGAATATTTTTTGTCGATACATCATTTTCTAAGTATAAATTTCGGAACAAGAAATATCTTGAAATATATTGAATTTTACGGTAAGTGCTGTAATATCTAATATCAACATTCAATCTGGATTAATAATTGGCCCAAAAACCATTTGAAAAAACTGTTTCAACTGCTGCATTAGCTTCAGGGAACCGCATCAAGAGTATCTAAATTTTCATATGGAATATGTTCATTATTGAAATTGTTAAACATTCCCACCCATCTTTTATCAATTCGATTTTTCCATTATTCTAATTTATATGAATATACACATCTAATTTCTACAAACATTCAATTGATGCGTAACAGTTCGACAAAGCATCTTAATACAGAAATTAACAGAGTAGTTTTAAAATATCGAAAAGGAAGATAGTACACTTTTCAAGGAAGGATAGAAGGACTTTCCTTCCTAATGGAGGATGATTGCTCACATTATTACGTCAATTTTCACATTACTTTCTCAATACTTTCTTTTACACATGTTCGATTATACTTACAGATTATTACTGACGTATAAACATTCGTGCAAACGTATATTGATGTTAATGTTGAACTTCTGTTATACAAATATGAAATCCACTACTTTTCAGTAGTGAAAATTCCGGTCAATATTTTGAGAATTACGTAATTATGAGTAATTGTTCTACTTCTTTTAATTTAAAAAAATTAAAATCATTTCTTGATTCTCATGTAGAGTTTCATTTTTCGAGATTTTATGAAGAATGGTTATATTCTTTATCGTCGTATTTTTGAATGACTTGTTAACTACATTTGTAATACTTTCTAAATAGTATCAATAATAATAGTAACATCAATTGTAAAAACAACTACAAATAAAATATAAACTTAATATAATAGTAATAAATAAATATAAAGTGCAATTAGTACTTATTGGTAACTATTATTCTTGTCTTTGAAAATGTTGATAAGCAAATTCATCATTCTTGAATTAAACAAGAGTAGTTTAGGTTCAGATATGAACGTGAGGTGACATGCTGCTATCTGGTGCAAGCAGTAGTTCGAGCAGTCGCGTCAACAAAATTATTCTGTTCAATTGAATTTCCATGAGGCGAAGCAAAAACGACTCCGGTCTTCGGATATGAATGGTTGTCGGATCGCTGTCCTACTATGCTAATTACGGCCGTGATGGGTTTAATTTAGATATAATGTCCTCGAGGACGTCCTGAATTAATGAACGTAACGTATACCCACTTTAATTGAGCTTAGATTAGATCTCCCTGCTCGCATACTCACAACCCGACTCACAATCTCGACCGAAATGTCTTTCCTTCCAATTCCGCAACCAGCCGCAGCCCAGCAACATCCATCCACCCCACTCGAAACTACTTTTTGCGCAACAACAAAACATCATTTTCCAATTAAAACCCACCTCCTCCCTCCTCGAACACACACGAACGATATCAACTCGTTCCCCAATTATTGCGGATCAACTGGATTTATCACTTGCTATCTCGAACATATTTTCCTGCTTCGAACCAAGGGATTCGGTTGAGACTCGAACGGGAGAAAAAATCGCTTTTCTCCCCTTTAATGCGTCCCCCATCGATACGTCAATTAAACGTTTCATTGTCGTTTTTATTATGCTAGGAGTTTGGGGGTGTTTGGGGACAGTTGCGTTTTACGATTCGCCCTTTTCTGCGGGGCAGGGTGGTGTAGGTGGGGTGTCGGAAATTGCCGGCCGAATGGGTGGGACGCGAGAAAAAAGGATCGGCGAAAAGGTGCTGAGCCGGAGGAAAACCCTTCGCATAAAAATTGTTTCCGAATGTTCCGATCTTATTTATAATTGAATCATGCTTCTGCGGCTGCTCCCTTTTTATAACCCGACTTAATAGCATTTCGTACAATTTTCCTCTTTTTTTGTATTAGAATACTGACATTCCCAAATTAACCGATAGAACTACACTAACTTAACGTGTATATAACTTAGTGTATATAACTACCCTTAAGTTTGAAATATGCACTTGCTCAAAAAACTTGAGGAAATGTTGTACTGAGAGCAACTGCTGCTTCTGACACTAAATTCAAACTGAAAACTGGTGAAAAGTATGCCCCTGTTACAACCGTTGGCCTTGTATTCTAATGCTGTACAGAATACGAATCGCAACTATTTAGCTATTTAGTACAATTAGTATTGATTAAACATTGTGTGTATACAACGAATTTACTTTTACAAGGAAGTATATTTAAAATTTCTGTGCTAAAAGATTTTGGCCGTTAGCCCTTTTCGATTTCTGAGGCTAATGAAAATTATTATTTAATTTAAACATTGGTCTAAATGAACCTATGTTTATAGGGTAGAGCTTATTATTATATCAAATTAAGAAGTATTTTATGGCTATTTCATAATAATGTAAACTTTCTTGAATCAGAAAATGTTTACACATTCTATTTTACTTTTGATGTTTTGCATAGTTTGGATGCAATGAATTGTTAAATTAACTTAAACTTGTATATATTTCTATATTCACAGTATTTTTTTAAATTTCATATATTATAATTTACACTTTTTTGATGAATTACTAATAACTAAATTAAGTTAGTTTGATCGAAATTAATTTAGATTTCGTTTTGCTTTATATTTTATAAGGATGAATTCTTAAAATCAGTAAAAGAAATTTCAAAATTAATGGACGGAAATTCCTTTATCAATAGCCCTTTAATAGTTGAAGTATTTTACTGATTACTTTATAAATATGTTATGTTTCTTTAATCAATGTAATGTTGCTATAAATATAAGTTCAATAGAAAAGGGCAGAAAGACCCAATTTGTGACTAATAAAGATGTTTCTAATCAAAAAAGTTGAATAAAAGTATAAGTTTTAAAAGTAAAATTTGTTTTTTTTTTAAATTACATTACTTTTTTCTTGTATTAAGAGAAGATAACAAAAACAAACTTTTCATCTCGTCTTTGAGAGAAGCGTGCTTTAAACTTTATGTTCTTTCCAAAAACAAAAAAAGAACAAATCTTAGACTCGGAATAATACAATTAGAAAATTAAACAATTACATTTACGCAAAGCGTAGATCTAAATTGTACATCTGAAGTATTTTCATGCCTGGAATGCCTGTTCCTGCGTGTCATTGTCGTGTAGAGGAGCCCTACCCTTCTCTCGTCCCATCTCCTTATCATAATTAGCAACTCGTATTCTCTTTGGCATTCTTCGTAACTACATTTACGTACTCGTAACTGGCTTTCTTCGTTCCGCATTTGCAGAGCTTTAAGGCCGATCCTGCTCATCCTCATCTTCCACAAACTCGATCTCCTCGTTCTCATCCTTATCTCACCGTCCTCAATCCCGTCATCCGCAGAGAGATCGAGTCATACTCTTGCGCCAGCAGCAAAACGCGGAAACACTGTGCATTTCCTTTATTGATTTTAAGCCGTGGATTGGTTTTATGTGTTAATTGAAGTTTAAGTTCATCGGTTTTCTTGCTTTCTACGTTATTAGTTTCACTCTATTAAGAAGAAATTCACTTCAGCTCATGTCTTTTTTTACATTTTCATTTTAAAATCTTAGAATTTTTCATAAATATTTCTAGTTAATAATAATAATTACGGTTATTGAAACATTAACTACAAGAACAAAATATAAACTCAATATAATAAAAATAAAGAAATACAAAGAAAATATAATGGCCGGAATATTTCTATTCATTATTTATTAACTAGATTTAATTGTAACTAATATATAATTCAATTATACTAAATGACAACAAAATTTGACCACATTTTAAACATTTTACATATATGTTTTATTCAATATTGTCATGCAACGTTTATTTTCAAGTTTTTCTTATTGGTACAGCAATACCTCACATAGTACGGGTAATCTGTTCATCTAATATCAAGCACTGTTTGATACCACAATTGAGGACACATTTGCAATTAACATCAAATTCTTACATATTTTAGTAGAAAAAATACTATTATTTACTTTATGGTTTCAGGAAAAACAGATTTTAAATGTCGTTTGAAGTACGTGAAATGCGTAAATGTAATTATATGGTTGTCAAGGAAACATGAAATAATTTTCAGAACATGCAGGAAGCGTAACTAATATATAATTCAATTATACTAAATGACAACAAAATTTTACCACATTTTAAACATTTTACATATATGTTTTATTCAATATTGTCATGCAACGTTTATTTTTAAGTTTTTCTAATTGGTACAGCAATACCTCACATAGTACGGGTAATCTGTTCATCTAATATCAAGCACTGTTTGATACCGCATTAATCGAGTACAAATTTGCAAATAACATTAAAGTCTTACATAGTTTAGTAGACAAAATATGATTATTTACTTTATGTTACAAAAGAAAAGGTTTGAAATGTTTATACTCATTGTTTGAAAAACCTTAATTTCAGAATAATCAGAATGAATTGATAAAAATCGAGTTGTGTGTTGTGGGTCAATTAAAATTTAGTTCGTTTTGAAAGTTTCAAATAGTACTAAATACATAATCATACCGTACTCTGTGAGGTATTGACTTTTTTATTTCAGTTGAAAAAATACTTTGTTTTTCAACTTGTGACACAAGAAAAAACAGATTTGAAATGTCATTTGAAGTACGTGAAATGCGTAAATGTAATTATATGGTTGTCAAGGAAACATGAAATAATTTTCAGAACAAGTAGGAAGCGTATCAATATTGTCATGCAACGTTTATTTTCAAGTTTTTCTTATTGGTACAGTAATACCTCACATAGTACGGGTAATCTGTTCATCTAATATCAAGCACTGTTTGATACCGCATTAATCGAGTACAAATTTGCAATTAACATTAAAGTCTTACATATTTTAGTAGAAAAAATACTATTATTTACTTTATGGTACAAAACAAAAAGTTTGAAATGTTTATACTCATTGTTTGAAAAACCTTAATTTCAGAATACTACATAAATAATCATACCGTACTCTGTGAGGTACTGATTTTTTTTATTTCAGTTGAATAAATACTTTGTTTTTCAACTTGTGACACAAGAAAAAACAGATTTGAAATGTCGTTTGAAGTACGTGAAATGCGTAAATGTAATTATATGGTTGTCAAGGAAACATGAAATAATTTTCAGAACAATCAGGAAGCGTTTCTAAAAATCAAGTTGGGAGATGTCGTGTGTAAGTTGTGAAATGCAAAAGTTCGTGTGACAGAATTATGTGCGGTCCAACAACATTTTAATTAGGTCAGCGAATACGGAATAACTGTTTACGAAACATATAATATATTTCCATCTGTTGAAGTATTTATGTAAGCCACCCCTTCCCCCGGCCCCGCGCCGCGTCGCGTTTCGAGGTTCAGTCAAGGGTTGTTTGTTTTGTGCGTTGTAGGCAATCCGTCAAGTTAATGCGAAACGATGTGTACGCGATATAAATAAATTTGCGATAAGGCAGACACTTAAACATAAAGTTTCGTTAGGTCGGATGGGCTTGGCTCGAAGGGAAGAAGTGCTGGTAGTTGTAGCAGCAGCAGCAGCAGCAGCAGCAACGAGTGGCGGTGGATGAGAAGGAGGGAGGAGAGGACGTAGGATGAGAAGGGTCGAGAAGGAGGAGAAGCCGCGTATCAACTGGAAAATATTAGCGAGGCGTCGCGACGCGTCTGCAGCGGAGAGCGCCGAGTTATTTATTGCAAACTAGAAGGGCGCCCCTGCTGCGAGCCCTACTATATAAAATTTGTGAGTATACTGGAGAATGTATGTGTGTGTGTCAGAGTGTGTGTGTGAGTATGTGTGCATGTTTACGGCGAAAACAGAAACGCACTCCATGTTCTACAAATTAATGGCCTCCACTTAATCTTAACCGCTTTAAGGTTGGCAAATTTTGGCTTGCTTTTATATGAGGCATATTTTCGCAACAACGGCAACAAAATCTCAATTTACTCGTGCAACGTAATGCGGAAAGATATAAACAGTAAGTTGTATTTTACTGCGCGACAAAACATTATTATTATCATCTTTCGACAAGTCTTCTGTGATTTACATACTTGTTATGCTGCAAGGATATCAACTATAATTCAGTACTAGACTTTTATTGCAATCAGATTTTTTGACATCTCGATAACAAATTGCACAATAGTTGAAACGACTGATAAACACGACTTTCTTTTGCGATGACTATACCAGTGTTTCCCAACCTGTTTTGCGTTATGCCCACCTAAGCCTTTCTAAAATTCTCGGCCAATCTAACATATAGGTAATGAGAAAATCCATGCGATTCACGTATATTCCGGACTAATCAATTTTCTAATTACCCCTTCGTTGCCTTTTTGCAACCATAGTTGCAATCTGTCCAAATCCACGTCGTTGCAGACACTTCTTGGGAATCGTTGCCCATTGACAACTAATTCATTTTGATGGCTGCAGATATTTGGAAGTACCAGGGTATTACCGCTCTTAGCAATCAAATTGTTGGGAAACACTTTACTGTCTAGTATCATGTATACTATACTAGGTAATGTATTAGTTACGTTTACAAGTGTAAGGTTTAGTTAAATTTATGTGTTAACTCATAACAAATTACATCATATAGATGTATATTTATGCGTTGTAATTTATTTATTAATAGAAATAGAATGGGTGATTGACTAACAAACTGTTCGGGTATTTGAATTTATCAGTAGAAATGTTATCATTTGTTTGATATTTACTTTCTTGTTTCTTATTAACTCATTCGAAAAACAACAACGGTTAGCAAAACTGCGTCAAATATACTATGACAGTAAATAAAATGAAGTAAAACTATGAAATAAACCTCAAATTACCTACAAAGTGAAATGCTATTTTAGTAGACGAGTATGAGTCTAAATTTTCATTTAATATTGTTGACTTAAAAGCAACACCTTCTTTCTAAATCAGGATCAGAGTTACAATAGATAATAATGTTTATTATAAACAAAAAACAAAGTCAATACAATGAAAATGTAGAAATACAATAAAGAAAATTCCATTGCTGCAAATATAGGTATTTCTGAACATTTGATCATTTATTATTTTAGTTGTCTTATGATTATCATCAATAGATCCTTCCTTATATCATGTTATTTAGTTCTGTATTTTTCGCTAATCTGTTATGACATGGTACGTTTTTCCATACAACTAACATGTTTATATTATTTATTTCACCAATAAAATAAATATTGATGAAGTAGTCTTGTGGCATTAATATTGGGTTAAACAAATCACATATTATTGATTTTATAGTCTAAAATTTCATTGAATATTGATGATTTAACAATAAGACTTCTTTCGAAAACAGAATTATTCACATTTAAAAATGAATAAAGCGATTTCAATATAATTGAAAGATTGAAGTTAATCTTTAGTTATTTTGATTTTTCGACAGGAACTTCTGGTTTTAAGCGCGTAGAAGGTCGAAGACAATTGATTTAGATTGATATTTTTCGCATCTACTTGGGTTTGGTAGTTGGCAATTTGTTAATTTGATATTGCAACTGATCGAAATAGCAATAATCCACATGATGGAATAAGCTTACGTAACATGCGATCGCCCCTAAAGCAGGGAGGAATTGCAAGGATTTGTATCTACAGTTTATACACGTGTATGTGCAGGCAACGGCAAGGACTTTTTGCGCTCTAGATTCTCTTTAGACGTGCTCGTTTAAACGGTGGTACTTAGTCAGCACATTGATCAAGTACTGCTCCAACGTTTCCTGCACACGGAAAATGTCCACTTGTTCTACTGCTGTATGTCAGACCCTTCGTCCTCTCCCTCTCTCTCTCTTTCTTGTCCCCTATACGGCTTTCATTCTCTCTCTCTCTCTCCCTTACACTCTGAAACGCCCACACACATGCACGGAATGAGAGCACATTCTCTGATCTCACAGGGCGGCTACTAAACCCACTTTGTGCACAAAACTCTTAGATATTTACACAAAGACATGGCACGTTTTCTGCAGACTAGTCAAAAAATAAAAAAATAAAGAGCCCTCTCCTTCCTCTCTCACTCTGTGTGTGTGTGCTCGGTCGTAGTGGAGAAAGTGGCACGAGCAACAAATTCCCTTGTATCTGTGTATGCTGCTTGCACACATCCTCCGAACAACTACTTAGATATAAAAATAAGTTTACTCCACTCTAGTGGCAACTCGGATGATATGAATGATATTTCTTATTATATCGTGTACAGCACGCCACGGTGCTTCCCAAGTTTTCCGAGATCTTTCCCTGAAACACTTTCACCTGAAAATATCTGAAATTATTCTGTACTTTATTTTCTATTATTATTAAATTAATTTCAATTTCAAATCATATAAAATTTGGTTATCGGATAATTCAGAACGTATTAGCAAAAAATAATGAAACTGAATATGTTTGATCATTTTCATGACATCAGTATATTCCAAACTGTATTTTCTAAATATCCTCTTTTGACACTCTTCTGTTTCTTTTTGCAGTTTTTGACATGATTTATTTTATCCGGGATCCAAAAATATTAAATATACGTAATAAATTGCATTTTATGTTAGCGTTATCAAATAATATATATTAATACCAATAAGACATTAGTCTAACATAGGTTTATATACATAATACAATAAGTATTGACAATGCAAATACAAATACTCACTCCTTTTTACTAAATATTACGACAGAAACTAATATAGTTGATACAATTACTATTTCAATATGTTTATTTATACTTTAAATAAAGTATAAATAAACAGTATTATCATTAAGTAAATACTGAATTAAATCAACCTTTTACAGAAATGAAACAAATATCTAGTTTTCCTGTTTCTACTTATAACATACAATTGTAGTTTTTCTTCATAATCATTATTTTCATATAACTACATGTTATTGGCTAGTTAAGGAACAAATCAAGTTGAAATACATTCCAAAATGATTTGTATTAGATGTCAAATACATTCATAGTGAGGTAATGTTAAATCTAATCACAGGTAATCACACTATTACATGACAGGAAACTTCGTTTGGAAAAATAATTTTATAGAACGCATATTTTTACTTTAGTTTAGAGGTAATTAAAAAGTGTGTACGCAACATCATGTATTTTATGAAAAATTAATAATGCAAAATGAGGAAATATTACCAAATTTAGTCTAGTTTCTCAAAATAATTCTTGTTTTTTTTTATAAATGTTCTATAGTAGAGTGGAAAGACTACTGTCTCTGTAACAATTTTGTTATTGTTATTTATTTGCCATGTTTCTTTGTATCTATTGCAATAAATGTTATTATTATTATGTTCTTTACTATAGAACTATACGATTCTAATAACATTAAGTTATGTCATCGCCGGAAATACATTATGAAGCACCACTGACAATGCGACGGTGAAGTGCGGTAATCCATTAAAGTTTGAAGAACGAGCGTGCCATCAATTTCAGTTTGTTTTAAACACTTGGAAGTATTTGCAGAGGAGGAAGCAGAAGCAGCAATAGTAGAACATCGTTGCTGCTTGAAGAAAATCAATACCGTCGCATAATGTTGTTACTTAAAATCGCGTTAGCAGCTAATAAAAGTGGATCGTGGAGTGTCGGAATGATGGGGACAGGTGAGCACTCTCAGTGCACTATACCGAAAATGCAGATCGATGATGATGACGGGCACCAGAAGCGGAAGATTTGTTGGACGTGTCAACGTGCGTCCATTATTCGTGTGCGTAAGTGTGTGAAACTCGGGTCAGCAAATATTCATACATCCACGATTCAGTAGGGGTAATGGATGCGCCCCGAGAATGTGCACGCATACAAAGTAAGCGGCGAGAGGATGGCGTATGGGGGATGGGGGATGGGACACAACTAAACCCCCTCTAAGTGGCTGTCAATCACGGGAGGAGAGCAAAAATGGATGAAAATGGAAAGTTGTGTATCGAGGCAGCATCCATAAATCTACACGGAAAACCCGAAAATATGACAGAGAGCGACAGACGGAGCGAGCGAGTGAAAAAAGGAACGTCGGATTGTGGACGTGCTCGAAACAAGGACGAATAATGGAGAGGAACATCGAGAACACTATGTTATTATTGTCGTCGGTCCGATGTCGTTTTGTCAGCGTTTCCACAAATGAGGCTGCCTATGGCAATCGTAGGGCTAAACACATCAGACTTTTATTTCCTGAAAGTGCCATGCACGCTTTACGACGATCCTATTACACTTGTTTACATTGCAACAGCCACTGAAATCAATAGTCATATCGGATAACAACTTCAAGTTTAGCTTTCATGAAAATAACAACAATTTTAATACAAAATCTTTAATAATTCATATTATTTGGAGACATAAAAACTAAAGAATATAAAAATATAATCAATTAAAAGTAATATTTTCCGAAAATGAAGAAAATAAATAAATCCATAACGTTATCCAAGTTTTATTTTCTTTTTAATGATATATGTTTTTTTTTTAGATTTTCAATAAATTATTAATTGTTCTATTCCTATTAAATTGTTGCATCTAATAAAAATAGATTCGTTTCCTATTGATTATATCGATTAGTCCTTGCATGTTTTCCCTTGGTCTCAATAAACAAGTGGAACAGCGGCGGCAGCATCGTCACTTTCACCTTTGACCGTCCATTCATTCCGTTCTCTACGTTATCGAAAAGACGTATTTTCTTTACACATTGGATTTAAGTACTGTGGTACCTCGGTATACGTCTGCTTTGGAATACGCCTAACTCGTCTAACTCTTAACAAATTTTGCTTGGTATAAGACTTAATGAAATTGTTTTAAATTGAATTTATTGAAAGACTTCCTGAGAAGAAGACAGACACAAAGTTCTTTGGACCAATTGTGCAAAAGTATTTAACACAAGAATTTCAGATTTTTTCATAGTTTCAAAATTGAAAAAGTAGCGTTACTAAAACCACTGTAACTTGTGATTTAGTTCACAAGTTACAGTGGTTTTAGTAACGCCAGATTTTTCCATAGTTTCGAAAATTTCAAAAGTAGCGTTACTAAAACCTCTGTAACTTGTGAACTAAACCTCAGATTTTTAAATAGTTTCGAAAATTTAAAAAATAGCGTCACTAAAACCACTGTAACTTGTGATTTAGTTCATAAGTTACAGTGGTTTTAGTAACGCCAGATTTTTCCATAGTTTCGAAAATTTCAAAAGTAGCGTTACTAAAACCTCTGTAACTTGTAAACTAAACGTCAGATTTTTTCATAGTTTCGAAAATTTCAAAAGTGGCGTTACTAAAACCT
>JAFMTC010000129.1:424916-442196 GCA_018845635.1 Nicrophorus orbicollis
TACCATTATACACCTTTTAAAGTAGACTTATTTAGGATTTATTTTATTGCATAATAATGAAAAAGAAGCTTTTACTTTTTGAGATATAAACAAAAATGTAAAGATACATCTGTAAATGTTTCTTCCTGTTTCATAGTAAATTATATATAAATAGCAAATGATACAACTATTCCTGTAAAGATCTATCATTTAATTACGTCTAATGATACATCTGTTAAAATTATTTCAGTAAAGAACTAATATTTAATTACGTTTAATGATACGTCTATTCCAATATACACCTTCTAAATTAGACTTACTTATTATTAATTAGGTTGTATAATTATCAATAAGTCGCTTATATTTTTCGGGATATAAGCAAGAATGTCAAGAAACTTCTGTAAATGTTTCTTCACGTTTCATAGCAAATTACGTGTAAGTGGCAAACGATTTAACTGTTCCTGTAAAGATCTATCATTTATTTACATTTAATGATACATCTATACCAATATACACCTTCGAAAGTAGACTTATTTAGGATTTATTTTGTTCCATAATAATGAAAACGAAGCTTTTAATTTTTGAGATATAAACAAGAATTTTAAGACACTTTGGTAAATGTTTCTTCCTGTTTCATAGTAAATTACGTGTAAATGGCAAACGATTCAACTGTTCCTGTAAAGATCTATCATTTAATTATTTTTAATGATACTACTATACCATTATACACCTTTTAAAGTAGACTTATTTAGGATTTATTTTGTTGCATAATAATGAAAAAGTAGCTTTTTCTTTTTGAAATATAAACAAAAATGTGGAGACACTTCTGTAAATATTTCTTCATGTTTCATAGTAAATTACGTAAATTCCATTATACACCTTTTGAGGAATACATATTTTGGATTAATTCGATGGAAAATAATGAATAAGTCGCTTATACTTTTCATGATATATGCAAAAATATGAAGATACTGCTTTTCAATTGATATACAGGATTTAACTAAATTATAAATTTGGTTTTAATTATTGTTCATATTAGATATAAAGACCTTGCTTTAAAAAACGATTATTTATGTTTTGATTATTTCTAACCGACAAGTGTTGCAATATGTACGCTTTAAGAAGTGAAAATCTAACTTTAATAAGAAGGTAAATTTGTCACTAATACTTTGCGAGTTATGATTGTACATCCATACACCACTTTGACAATGTGAAGAAACTTTCATTCTCAACAGCATACAATGAAACAACATAAATGTAACATAGAAAAGTCTCAACTTGTGTCTACACAAATCAATTGGTTTCTGTTTAAAATAGTGAATTTAAATACGGAACTATGCAAAAACAAAGTCAGGAAACCAATGTAATTTATGCGATTTAAGTTTTATTAAAATATTTTTTCACATTTCACATCAGTTATCTAACATAATGATAATTCATCAGATTTAAGATGTTTTTATTTTAATTTTCATGAAAATATTTGTATTGATAAAATAGCATGTAATAATAGTATGTAAATAGCAGTTTCATAACACTTTAATAATTAATGATATTTAAGATGTATTTTTTATTTATCTTGAAAATAATTTTATTGAATTGCAGCTTGTCACATCAGTTGGTTTTTATTGCGTGTACCGGAAATAACTGATTCGAATTTGCGGGTTCGATTCTCACCAAAGCAAAAGAAATACATATAATCAAAGTCAACAAAAATGAGTCACGATCGTATATAATTTCTTACTATCATGCATCTCATCAAAAAAGTGGGTGTTTATCGATAAACATAATAGAGGGTGGCAGAAGTAGGGGTTGTAAATACTTAAAAGAAATGTGTATTATTAGCTTGATAGCATAATGTGTATTTGGTGCACCTGTATTCATAGCCCTCTTATATATTATTGGGCATTTTCAGTAAAGATACTATATATTTTGTGAGATTTAATGTTAAATAGAAGTCTTACAATTTGTTACATCTAAACTTCGTTCTTCAAAGTAGTCAAACCTAAAGTAAATTATTGTTTTCTTTTTATAGCATTGAGATGTTCGGAAAGTTATTTCGTTTCTTTCGGTGAATATGAAAGACGATTTTCCTATATTGTATAAATATTTTATTGAATTATATTTTGGTCCAATACCTTTTGCCATCTTTCTGTCAGTATCATAATTCCTCGCTCATAAAACGTCTGATCTTTACTAGTAAAAACTGATCTGTCATTTTTGATGTCATTATTTGAAGAAAAGGTTTTCCGGTCTGATAAAATATGTAGAGACTGAATCGAGCAATAATCCGAAAGTGTCAAATCTAAAAAAATATGATTCGCTTCAAATATTGATAATTTTCTTGACTTTTATACAATAAACGACAGAAATCTATGTGACGGAGTAGATTTCTTTCAATATGGATTTCATATGTTGATTTTTGATATTAAATCAAGGTGTTTCAAGTGATCATTTATGGTCAAAATCGATACATTTTATACTACAGTTATCTCATGAGTTGTATGGCACTTTGGATCAAAAATATATTTAAGTCCTCTGTTCTAAAAAAAATGAAATGACATTTCAAAGCACCCACCCAATTCAAATCCTTGTTGCACATTACATAATGTGCAGAGAACTCACTAAATCGTTATTTATTCTCCAATTATCATCTATTTAACTGCTTTCTTGAACCCACTATGACCTTAATGCTGCCTTATTATACTATACTAATATCTTATTTATATTTATTATACTTTGGTATACATTAGTTAACTTAAAATTTCAATAGTAAGAAAATTTATTATAAGAAAGCATTGTAGTGTAAGTAGAATACAGAAATGAATTATGTGCGATTTGAACTTCGAATCCTTTCATTATCTCTACAATACTTACGAACCTAACACAATAGCAGCAGCAAATCCATTAGATACAATCGATATGAAACTAATGGATTGAAAGCGCCTACACTGAATAAATAACATAATCTATTGTAAACACATGCATTCCTTTTTTCATATTCTATTCTAGAAAACATTGAAATGAAAAAAGAAATAATTACGAAATAATCAAGAAATAATATTAAATCATAAATCTTACAAAAAATATATAATTAGAATTTGTAATACTTGTCGAACTTGGACTATCTAAGAAAGTCTTTGAAATACTGGATTTATAGTAATTCACATACTTAACATGAACATAATCATAGGAAATGTATAAATAAATCGAAAATTTCAATTTTCTTTGAAGCAATTGATAATAATTTAAAGTAATTTGTTGACGGTGTCTTGTATGAATGCAAAATGTAGCTATGTAAATGTAAAATTTAAGATATACATGATACACAAATAACTCGAAAACCTTGACATTTCTGGGTCATAAAAATCCTTTAAATACTAGTAGTTTATATATAAGAGTGGAAGTAGTACAAAAAAAAGAACACACACAGAACATTGGAATGAAGTACAACAGTATTTCAGTGGTAGTAGTAGTAGTAGTAGTGGAACTGTGCTTCAGTTTGTTTTCCGCTTTTCCGAGACTGCCGTCTATTCATATCCCCATGCTCGCTGTATACAAATGAAGCTCGCGTGCCGACGCACAATTTTACAAATTTCCACATGAACATTTTCCCTCCGTTTGGTTTTTCAAGATTTCCACGCTCTAAAAATGTGTGCGTTTGTATGTGTGTACGTATATCAAACTGAAGGATAAATCATTGCGAGACACGACGTCGTGATAAATGGTGTGTTAAATACTGGCGTCGCCTGATAACATCTGAAAGACGCTGCTTTCCTCCACGGTCGAACGGGTGAACAAACAAAACAAACGCCACCCCAAAAGGAAAACAAAGAAGCAGAAGAAGAAGAGAAGACGAAAAAAAAAAGAAGGAGAAGCAAAGGCAACCGCTGAAATTATAAAATATTCAGCATTGCGGTTACTGAAATAGCCGCTATCGGTCTCAATCTATCCTTATTTAATCAGTGTTAAAAAGACCATTTAACAAAGTGTTTGTAATTCTTGTATATCATTCGTCACTCTTTATCTAATTAGTGATGTAAAATACCAAATGTTTCTGTAATTAATTTACTCATATTTTACTTTAAATTATTGTTTTTCATTGGATCATGTAATAAAAGTTTATAAAATTATATACAATTAATGTTCATAGTGAAATAGCTATGGAATTCTAAATATAAAATATGTAAGGAAAGATGACAGATGACAGTAAGTTTGTAAAAACTTTTTTCTATATTACATAAGTTCTTTCCAATTACAATTCCAGGACAAAAACTTGAACGATGATATCAAAGTATATCTTGTATTTGTATTACAATGAAAATTATGAAATATTTTCTAATACAAACGAATGATTAGGAATGATTTCATAATTTGCTTCTTAAATTTTCGACATGTTTATCTTTTTTATCTGGAGAGGTAATTAGCTAAGAGAAGAGATGATTGTGTGTTCTTGAGACACCTACTTAAATCTTAAGTTGTTAAATGAAAATTTGTAAGAACTTCTTCAATTTCGTCTTCATTTTCATTACTAATAAGTTTTTGTAAATCTTCCTCCGAAAAAACATCATATTCACCAATACATTTTTAACATTTTCCTCATAGAAATTTTAAAAACTAATCTAGTCCAACTTTTGACCATGATTTATGCGATTTAATCATGTTTTTCAATGTTAGAAATGAAGCTTCAAATTGCGGATTTTATTTCATCAAAACTTCGTTCTCAGAGGTTAAGTAAGATATGATTGTACACCCATACCTCGCTATACGGCCGTTCTTTATACGGCATTTCGCTATAACGGCCCTCTTCAATTAAGGCACGTTTTCGATTTCCGGTTTTTCGTTTTGCGGCCAAGTTTCATGGAACGTTTCTAGGCCGTAAAGCGAGGTATGGGTGTACTTGATCTATACAGTCTACATATCAGACCGAACAACTTATGTAATTACTTTTTAACAGAAAGTTAATACTATTATTTTTTTTATATTGGAAGTTGATTGCTTTTTTATTACTTTAATGACGATTTAAAGTCTATAAAGTTGTTTTATTTCTTCAAATATTAACGAATATAATTTGAATAAGAACAGCAACAAAAACATATATATATATATATAAGTGTGAATGAGGGATAGTAATTGCTTAAGTTTTCGTGTGAAACGTCTACAACAAATGCTCGAATTGTGAGTGGTGTAGCTATTGTTGCTGGTGGAACTTTGCAAATATAAATATTCTGCAAATGCTTGTTTGCTGGAAAAGTTTTCGGCCGTAAAGAATTCACCGCGAAATGAATTTCCTTGCATTTTCCAGTCCAGTTCTGGTCTTCACGTGCGGCAATCAAGCGCAGTTCTCGCCCCGGCGTGTCGCAATTGAATTAATTCGATGGAGGATTACAGGATAAGAAGAAAGAAAGAAAAGGAAACAAAAAAGGAATAAAAGCAATGAAGAAGAAAGCAACAGAAAAATATTACCATTTTTTTTACTTTTATATATTATATTATATATAAGGGGAGAAAAATAAAGAAATAAATTTAGGTGCAAATTAATTCCTATAGCGATGATAATTTCCTCATCAGCTTAATCGTATGCAATTTTCAAAAATTGCACATGAAATATTAATGGAATTATTGAAGACTTGAAGTGGGAAAATTAAGTGGAGGATTAACGTTCATTTAAATAACAGTATTTAAATTTCCAAATTTCCTTAATTATGTTAAACGCTGCCTTAGATAGAATAGTATAAGATTTCTAATTATTAGCAAAAGCAATACTTAAAGTTAATTGTAAAATTCTCATAATTACAGAAACATTTTTCAGATATAACAAAGTTGTGATCTTTTTATATTGATTTGAATCATATTAACGATATTTAAAGCATACTAAATATAAATTTATAAATTATTATAAACAAAGTTTTTAATATTTCAATCAGTAAAATGAAATTGTTAATAGCATTTTGATAATATATAAATGAATATAATCAAAATTTGAATACTTTAGTATGTAAAATGTAATTGTTAATTGCATTTTAATAATTCATAAATTCATATAAACAAAGTTAAGTCTAATAAGCTATAAAATAAAGTAGTATAAACCTGAGTTTTTTTTTTAAATTTGAACCTGTAGAATAGATTTACAAAGACTATTGTGATAATAAACAAATTGAACATAAAACTATACTATACACGTTTAAATATCAATTTAAATAGCATGTAGAAATGAATACATAAATTGTAAATGATTCAATATTGTTATTGTTATTACGACATCAATTTGATGAGATGTAGATGTAACGCGTTATGTTCCTGCATTGTTTCATGAGTGTGTGTATATATAGTTTTATAATATGTCAGGGGTATCGGAGGGATATAAAACCGAATGGATGTAATTTCGGTTAAAAAAGGTGCTTTACATGCATGGGCTGCGGTGCGGCTTTTTAAATGATTCATGTTTTATTAAAATCGGTTATTGAATGTGCGACTGTTCGCAAAGATTTGCATGTAAATCGGATCGAGCAAAGCTGGACGAACGCGTCTCTCTCTTCGCGTTCTCAGCGAACTCCGCACATTCGTCTTATGTAACACTAATAACATTAATGGAGAGACGTGTGGTAACGAGATTAAGAGTTCTATGGTTTGTTTCAGGCGGCAACCTGAGGAAAAACGACATCAACGAAGAGGGAATTGCTGCCGTGAATTCCGAAAAGGTCGTTAAAAAATTAATAATTAGAAACTTGAGAAAAAAAAAACGTCCTTGCAATTTATGTATATATTTGTATTTGATGTTAGAAAATGAAGCTATTAAAATGACAGGAAGACCTCATTCTATTAATACAAGTTGTTTCAATAACTATTCACTATAGTCTGATTGACAAAATTTATAAACGAATACAGCAATAGTTCATATAGTTTAGCTTCTATTGGTTCGTGTTCACTATAGTACGTTTCGAAACTTTCATAACTGAATACAGCAACACTTCGTATACCTTTTGGTACGCTTAGAAAATTTCATAAGCGAATAAGGCAAAACCTCGTATAGTACGGCTTCTAGTGATTCGGATTCATTATAGTCCGGTTTTTAAATTTCATAAATGAATACAGCAACACTTCGTACAGTTAGGCTTCTATTGGTTCGTATTCATTATAGTACGCTTCTAAACTTTCATAAACGAATACCTCGTATAGTACGGCTTCTAATGATTCGGATTCACTATAGTCCGGTTTGTAAATTTTAGAAACGAATACAGAACACTTCGTATAGTTAGGCTTCTATTGGTTCGTATTCACTATAGTACACATCTTAACTGTCATAAACGAATAAAGCAATACTTCGTATAGTATTGCTTCTATTAATTCAGATTCACTATAGTCATATTTGTAAATTTCATAAACGAATACAGCAACACGTAGTATAGTTATGCTTCTATTGGTTTGTATTCACTATAGTACACATCTTAACTTTCATAAACGAATACCTCGTATAGCACGGCTTTTAATGATTTGGATTCACTATAGTTCGGTTTGTAAATTTCATAAACGAATACAACGTCACTTCGTATAGTTAGGCTTCTATTGGTTTGTATTCACTATAGTACGCTTCTAAATTTTCATAAACCAATAAAGCAATACCTCGTATAGTACGGCTTCTTACAATTAGGCTTCTATATTAACTATAGTACGATTGAAACTTTCATAAACAAATAAAGCAAAACCTCGTATAGTACGGCTTCTATTGATTCAGATTCACTATAATCCGGTTTGTAAATTTCATAAACGAATACAGCAACACTTCGTACAGTTAGGCTTCTATTACTTCATATTCACTATAGTACGCTTCTAAATTTTTATAAACGAATAAAGCAATACCTCGTATAGTACGGCTTCTATTGATTCAGATTCACTATAGTCCGGTTTGTAAATTTCATAAACGAATACTGCAACATATCGTATAGTTAGTCTTCTTTTGGTTCATATTCACTAGAAGACTAACTTCTTTTGGATCATATTCGCTATAGTACGCTTCAAAACTTTCAGAACCGAATAAAGCAATACCTCGTATAGTACGATTTCTATTGATTCGGATTTACTATAGTCCGGTTTGTAAATTTCATAAACGAATACAGCAACACTTCGTACAGTTAGGCTTCTATTACTTCATATTCACTATAGTATGCTTCTAAACTTTCATAAACGAATACCTCATATATTACGGCCTCTAATGATTCGGATTCAATATAGTACGATTGAAACTTTCATAAACAAATAAAGCAAAACCTCGTATAGTACGGCTTCTATTGATTCAGATTCACTGTAATCCGGTTTGTAAATTTCATAAACGAATACAGCAACACTTCGTATAGTTAGACTTCTATTGATTCGGATTCACTATAGTCCGGTTTGTAAATTTTATAAACGAATTCAGCAACACTTCGTACAGTTAGTCTTCTATTACTTAATATTCACTATAGTATGCTTCTAAACTTCCATAAACAAATACCTCGTATAGTACGACTTCTAATGATTTGGATTCACTATAGTCCGGTTTGTAAATTTCATAAACGAATATAGCAACACTTCATATAGTTAGGCTTCTATTGGTTCGTACTCACTATAGTACGCTTCTAAACTTTCATAAACGAATACCTCATATAGTACGACTTCTATTGATTCGGATTCACTATAGTCCGGTTTGTAAATTTTATAAACGAATTCAGCAACACTTCATATAGTTATTCTTCTATTGGTTCGTACTCACTATAATACGCTTTTAAACTTTCATAATCAAATAAAGCAATACCTCTTATAGTACGTCTTCTATTAGCAAGTAGATTCACTATGCTCTTGTTTTTAAACTTTCATAAACAAATATAGCAATATTTTGTATTGTACGGTTTCCATTGATTCTGATTAACTATTGTCCGGTTTGAAATTGTCATATACGAATAAAGCAATACTTTGTAAAGTATGGTTAAAATTAGTCCGGATTCACCCTAGTCGTGTATGAAAATTACATAAATGTATACAGCAACACTTTGTATAGTACAATAAGGCTTCTACTAGTTCGAATAATCTAGTCTGGTTTGAAAATTCTAAAAACAAATAGATATTTGACATATGAGTGATATGCAATAAATACAGTAGAAAGTAAAGAGAAACTGAAAAGACTGAAAACAACGACAAATATAAATAAAAAAAGAAAGTATAGGAATTGTATGAAAACAAATATAAGCGGATAAATAAGAAAGAGGAAAAGTTGAGTAAATGTAAAGTGGATTAAAAATGCATGACGTGCGACCGCAGTTTTAATATTTTACATGGGAAAATCGCTGGAACGGAATAAATTATATGTGTAGTATGTGGGAGAAGCAGTACGTGGAATGGATTATAAATAAATCCAGATTAATTGAACGATGTGCATTATCTCCCGGTGAATATGTTAGGGCGATTGTGGGAATTGAATGGGATCGAGCAAGTCGTTAACCTAGTTGGTCAAGGTCCGTTCTTATACACCACCACCACGGCATTGGCAATTTGGTCTAACGAGTGGAACGTGCCGAAAGTAATTTTTACTTTAATTCGATCCACTTCCTCCTCCTCACCAGAAAAATAAAACATGAAACGAACACGCTTTAATGCATCTGGATTCTTTGTTGATAGAAAATATAGTTTCAATCTATGATTTCACCAGTTCTTAGGAAAACTATTTCAATTCTTCTAATACCTCTAATGGGAAATTTTATATAGAAAACGATGATAATAGAATGTTTAAATAACTAGAACATTAAAATTCTTTAAAAAATATATATAAACTAAATTTGTATATAATAATGAAATTACAGGGACAGAAAGACCTATTGAAAGACCATCCTTTAAACCACTAGTATTTCATTTACTTTTTCTTTGCTTTTAAACCATTTCAATATTTTGCATGAGCTTAGTTCCTTAGTTTAGTTCCAATCTCAAATAGTCCATATTAGCGAAATCGAAACCCGCACTATACGAGGCATTATTGTATATGCTCTAATAAATATTACATAAACTATTTAGCGTATTTAGTAATAAATAAAGGATTTTTTAAACAAATTATATGAATAATATATGACCAAAATGTGCATCAAAGCAATTAAAATACGGAAATCAATACTAACTAATACGTAAATAATGATTATTAATGTGAATAATCTTGTCAATTTCGTATCTAAAGCAACAATTAATCTAAGATTTACTCAAGTTAAGTATTTGTAATAAAACTTCTTTGGATAAGAAAATCGAAATTATGAATGTGGAGGAATGTTTTTCTGCGAATTTCGAACATATTGATTGATCGTATGGGAAAATGATTCTGCACATTTCTCAACGGAGAATTAAGCTGCAATTTACTTTTTGGCAAACCTCGACTTTTTTTTCCTACTATGACTTACATATATGCATATTGATATAAACGCGACTTTGTAACTGTGTGCTTTCTTTGTGAAGATAGTTTATCATGACGAGCGAAAAAATCATATAATGTGATCCATTCAAGATCTAGACCCATCATCATCTGCGAATTGTGCTGGATAATTCATCATTCCACATGAACATCGATAAATGTAACTGCAAACATGTTTTGCAAACCATAATAATTATGATATTAATCAATAGATCAGTAATTATTATATAATTATAACAAATAACAACAACAATTTCAAAAAATGAACTCAAAACAATAAAAATGAAGAACAAGAAATAAAATTCTAATCCTGCAAAGGGCTATTGAGGATAGGGCATAATCTAATTAATATTATTGTAAATTTTAGTGTTTTTGTCCTATTGCTTTTTTTGTAAATATAATTATTATAAAATAATAATAAGAAATAATTTAAATTTTTTAAATATTGAAGGTAATTATTTTACAATTTAAATTTGTAATTAGAAATTTAAAATATGAACTATATTTGTTGTGTTCAAATAATCAGAATATTGGATTATAATCATAATGCTGCAAATTAATCCGGATTATAGAGATTGCTTTGCATGTTGCATTGAAACCTGAATAATCAATTGATTTTGCTATTCATAATTTGTAATTAATATTATAATAATATTATAAATTATTATTGCAACGGTTGTACGTAATTAAATAAAAATACAAATATGTTTAAATTCAATAACAAACTATAAACAGTGTTAAAATGCCACAAACCGTAAGTATTACACAGATATACCTCAAATAGTGCGGGTAAATTATTTCGTACTGTTTGAATCGTGGATTTGAGTTTTGACTGATAAAAAAATGGATCATTAATGTATGATTAATGTGCTATTTTTGGACTTTATTTTCATTTTGTTCATAATTTAAGAATAAACAGACAAAATTTTGGTTATTTTGAAATAAGTGAATCCGCACAGTTGAAATCCGCATTATGCGATGTATCATTTTAATAATTAGTAAATAAACTCAATACAATTAGAGAAGAAAACAAAATACAAAAGAAAAAGTAAAATACAATTCTACTGCTGCAAAGGGCTATAAAATATAGATGTTTGTAATAAATTTGTAATAATTATATTTATAATAATAAATTGTACGTTTCACTAATGTGCAACTATGTGTATATTTGGCATATGAGTAATCAGAATATAGGATTGCAATAATAATATTACCACAAATTAATCCGGATTATGGAGATTGCATTACATAAATTCGATTGAATCTCGCGTATAATCAATGGATTTTAGTATAAATTACTAGTAATTAATGATATTTCTATAATTTGTTCAATCATTATATTGTTTAAAATTCATATTTTTTTAAATTCATTGATTTCTTTGTAATTAAGTAGTTTTTATACATTTAATTAATCTAAATATATGTTAAGAAAAAACATATTTTTTTGTGATAAATTCATTAAATTTTGTATATTAATTAATTCTACTAATTGTAGAAAATAAATATTGAAATAATTATTTATATTATTTAATCTACATTTGAAAAACTAATGAAAATTAGTTAAATTTTTGTAAAAATTGTTAAATTTATATAAATAAAATAATATAATTTATTGGCTAGTTATAAAAACAAAATATAAATCCAATATAATAATAATAAAAACAAAAGGTTGGCCAAAAAGGCTATCGACCATTGGTCTTTCCTTCCATGAAAGTTTATATAAATTAACTGTATTATAAAATAGTATTTATAGAAAATGATTTTTTGTTAGAGAATATGTTAAAAATTGTAACAGAAATAAATTATGAAATGACAAACACATTTTTGTGTTAGTAATAATAATTTTTACCTTGTTATTATATTCCAAATATTATGTTATTTTTAATTATATTTAAATAGAATATTTATGATAATTGTCTACATTATGTTGTAACAAGTCAACATTTTGTGAATATTTTATAAATCAATATTTTTAAACTCATTTAAGAGCATAAAATCTGGATGAATTAAATTAAAAAGAATCAATAATAGATTAGGTAAACCCGTTTAAATTGATTATAAAGATTTTGTTACATTAGAAAGAGTTATGGTCTATAGACCTTTGCAGTAATAGTAATGTATTTCTTTATTACTATTGTATTGAGTTGATTTTATTTTGTAGTTGTTGTTGTAATAAATGTTACTATTACTATTGTTGCATAGAATTAAACAAATCAGTGGTAATTATTGCGTTTTGAAACAAAGAATCATTAGTGTTATGTAAATATATCGTTTTCATGCTATCAAGTTTAATTAATCGTTAATTAATTTTATATAATCGTTACAAGCAGTTTTAGAATGAAATACATATTTAATTGCATGCAAAAATTCCCCTTGGTAATTTCGGATAAAAACACATATGAATTAATTAGTAATTCTATTTTTTTTTGTTAGAATCAACACTTATGAAATACAATAAGGGTTGAAATAAAGTCGATTTTAAAAAATCTTTTTGGGGGCATTTAATTTCAATTCGTAAAGTACATTAAATGCTATCACAATTGCTTCAAAAGATACAAAATATTCAAATTCGTGAAATAAACACATCTATTTACACTAAAAATGCACGTAATAAGTTTTGAATCGTTGAACTGATTAAAAGAACGAAATTCATTTAATTTATTTACAATTTGAAGATATTTACCCCCATTTTTTAAGTCAAACAAATAAAAAATAATATTTAAAAAAAATCTAAAATAAGAACTGTTGTAAAGTACTATTGTAGGCAGTCTTTCAGTCTATTAATACCTTAATATTTAAAAAAATAATCAAGGTTTTAAATTAAAGAATAGTTATAATGTTTGTATTTAGAGCGAATGTTGTTGGCGTGATTGGATTAAAAATTATAACGCCGGATGTGATGTAAGCGGTTGTAAACTGAGATTTCCCAGATTCGGTTTGCAACAGGCTTCCACCGCCTCCTCCTCCTCCTCACCACCTCACCCGCCCTTCTCTCGAGCTCGAACGCTTCAATATTATCCCGTGTGCTCGCCTTCAATTCGCTCATTCTCCCTTACTTTTTTCTGCTTCTCCCATTCTTCGACTCGTTCTCCTTCCCTTCAATCTCTCCCTTCCCCCGCCGGTTCCCCAGCCGAAGATTAAATGCGGCAGAAGAAATTAATAACCGCAAGGAATGAAATAAACGAGAAAAGGATTTCCGACGGGAACGGTATATGCAAGATAAATTGGAAAAATTAAGGTGCGCTGTCGGCGTGTTAATTAAACTGATACAAAAATATAATGAAAGAAAAGAATCCAATTTCTTTGCTCCGATGTCCTATTTCCTATATACGGGTTGGATGGATGGATGTTGTCTGGGGAAAGGGAAGGGTGGTTATAGACTGGTTGGGTTTTAGGATTGATTTATGGGCATGGATGTAGAGTGAGTGTGTGTGTGTGTGCGAGAGAGAGAGAGAGAGACTGAGGAGGGTCCTAATCTAATGTGGGCGCCGTTGGAAACCAGGGCTGACCTGTCCAATGAAGCCGAAGGACTGATAAGGATTAGGAATCCGCGACGTTGACTGATGCGATCATCGGATGATTACGGGCACGCGCGGCGCATCCGCCAAACACAGAATCAATTTATTTACTTCCTCGATCCTCATCATCCGCACACCGTTCTCCTCTCCAACTGCTCTTCCTTCTTTCTGGCCTTCCCTTTTAAATGGTGCATCACCTGTCGCTGCCGGGCATCGCCAATTCATCCGGTGATAAGTGGCCGTGGAAATGAATCCAATTTCGGTCTGCTCTGTTGCTCCTGCTTCGTCCTCCCATCCATCCATCCATCCATCGTTCGTCCATCCATTCCATGGAGTCGCCCGATTTGTGTCGTGCCAAAAGTGACTGAACACACACACACACACGTTCTCCAACACAGCAAACCGCTCCACTACTCATCAGGAAAACAAAGAGCAACCTAATGCCAATCTAATGTCATGACATTTTTATACGTGTGCATGCCATGCATATACACTCGGAGAGCTCTCGTGTTTAATTACGCCTCGCAAAATTGCAAATCACATTCAACCCAATTTACCTTCCTGTTGTTGTCGTTTTTTTTTCTTTTCTTCTTTCATTTGCTCTGTTTTCCGTTTTGCTCTCTCTCTCTCTCTCTTTTATTTTTTCATTTCGTTTCGGTATCCTCCCGACGTTTCGTGAAAACACACAACTTTTCGAACAATTGAAGGGTATATGCAGAAGTGATTCCGATGCGAAACCATGACGGATAACTTCGGCTTGAAGGTTAATCATTTCAGAATGCAACGGGTTTTCCATTCGACGTACACGCTTCGCTTTTTCGAACGTTTAAAGTTATATTCATCAACGTCAGACAATTATAACGAGCTTTTTGACAACCCCATTTTTTTGACAGCGAGTTGCTTGAAAGTTTTTTTGTTGTTTATTTCTCCTTTTTTTAATTACTAGTAAGCCTTATATAATTTTGGATTTAAAATAATTTACAAAAACTATGTAAATATATATTTTTTAAATAACCGAAATTGAATGTCCATGTTTCATTATTGTGACTGTTGCAATTAACATTTTTGTTCTTATTTTATTTTACAATTTGTAATTATGTTGGAACAAAATATTTTTATCTTAATATTATTATATTTACTAAGTTAAAAATATATTTTTTAAACTTAATAAGTTCCTTTTTCAATTATTGGTGGAAGCGCCGGGACCAATCCTAAAATTTCTATTTTGATATTAAATTTATAAGTAAATTAGGTAACTTTAGAAATATATAGCAGTGTATGTTACTAATAATATGAATAATACAATAAAATGTATTTTGTTGATTAAGTTTAATAAATTAAAAAATGAAATTTGTACATTCAAGATTTCAAAATATTGGTGGAGGTGCCTGGTTTATTTTCTTCAGAAAAATAATATATAAATGTTAACAAATTTTCTGCAACAATTATATGAGAAATTTAAACCAAAATAATGCAAATACACAAAAAAGACACAAGTATTGCTATTGCCCCAAAGGGATATAGTCTTTTTGCCCTAAAAATAATATTTATCGTAAAATTTGTATATAAGTATATACAAATAATGTAACGTAATCAAATTATAATTTATCCGCAAACCAAATAACCGTAAGTCTTACTAGTAATTTTATTATAATTGGAAAATTAACTTGAAAGAGGTTTAAAAATGAATGATTAATAAACTTTCGGATTGCTCAAATATTTTCTTAATAATGTGGCGCCAATTCCCCAAAATAACAATGAACATGTTTAATCATTACAAAAAAGTTATTAAAAAGCTTTCGGCCCATTTTTCCCTTATTTTAACATCAATAACAATATTTAAGTTCAGAAATACATTATATAGTTCAGATAATCAGATTGTTTGAAAACGAAATAATCAAAGTAAACACATAAAAAACACTGAAAAATGCTAAAGAGACCACAAAACCTGTGTTGTATCTGGAACCTAGAACCCCTGAATGTATTCTGGTAACTCTAACCATACGAAATTAGTATTAGTAAAGTTAGTATTTTTGTTCCATTTACACCAACTAGGTATAGTTTAATTACTATATGTTAAATTTAATGTTAGGCAAATGGACATATTTAAATTTGAATGTAATAATTGCTACCATAAAAAAACAATTATACACTTAAAAATGAAATGCCTATATAAAAAAGTAATTGACTGTAGTTGTTATTTTATCTATTCAGTTCCATTTAAATGATTATATATGTATTCAGTAATCAAAAGTATTTTTTACTTATTGGTGGATGCGCCGGGTTTAAAATTAAAGCCTTTCATTATATGAAATTATTGCAAAACGAGTCTTTTATACCCAATAATTAATTAACGTTTGGACCGCTCATTACGTTTTCATGTGGATTAATTAAATTTAACAATATTCCGCGTTTAATACCCTGCATCCCCTGCTAATTATATAATTAATTTCGCAAAATCAATGTGACGAACGAAATACCTTTTGAAATTAGTTTTCGTAGTGTTATATTTGAATTCATTACAATTTTTGTATAACGTTTTTATAAATTGAAGTGCATTAACATTTTGTTTTAAATACTGAACTTTTCCGATTAATTCAAGTTCATTTTCTTATGGATGTTGTGCATATTAATGAATTTGTATTTTGAAATAGTAAATATTAATTAATTTATCAAATCATTGATAAAAATATATATTTGATAACAAAAGTCCTACCATGAATTTGCAGCTATTGAATTTTATATTCTGCCCTTGAATATAAACAATGAAAGAAGTATAATTAGTTAACTAAATACAAATAATAAAGCAAGCAAATGAACAGTTCTGTATAAAATTACACGGGAAAAAAATAAGGAAAAATGAAACTAACATTATTATATGAACTATAGGAAGTTTAGGTATTTTGTTGCAATAAATATTATATTATTGTAAAAGTCAAATCAACAGATTGAAAACCAATCATATTTACAATAAACAATGATTTGATTGTAACTATGATTCGAATATATAATTGATGTAAGCAATGCATTCATTTGCTGAATAAATGTATATTATTTCATCAGGATTTTCAATAGGAAACTGAAATAACTTGAAAAAAATAAATGATAAAGCTCCTTTTGTGATATAGGACAGTATAAATATAGTAGCAGAATGTTGGAATGGTTTGGAAAGGAGAGGCGAGTGGAATTGGAGTTTGCTTTTAATTTGGCTTGCAGTGCGACGTCCAGAGATTCCGTTGATTTTACAAATTCGATGGGAGAGGAGGTTTTGCGATGACATGGCAATTCCGCTGTTGCATGTGCTCCGGTCGTGGTGATCGAAGCAGGCGAGGGGGCGAGTGGAGCGGAGAGGAGTCGTCC
>JAFMTC010000129.1:452625-473016 GCA_018845635.1 Nicrophorus orbicollis
ATAATAACGTACATTTCGACCCCCCCCCCGACATCCACCACCCCCCACCCGCGCGCGGTGCGGCGCGATATTAGTCTATATAATATTGGGTGGAGGCATAAACGCGATACGTGCTCTCGCTAATTACGGCGATAAGATAAATCATATATACAACTAGTTAGTATGTAGGGGATGTCTACCAGCCATGGCACAATACTCTAACTCCCTTCCATTGTATGTGACACACATGCACACACATAAACACCTATCCATGCGGCATGCACACACACACATAACACCCTGGCACAAAACGACCGATGATACCATTCATGGAACTATCTTACATCGCATTGGATTACATTGTGCAACACACTCTCGCTCACAGCCCATACCCCCTGATTCCAGCACAAACCCCACCTCAGTCTCTCTCACTCACCCTTTCTCTCTCTCCTCTCTCTCTCTCTCTCTCTATCCACACTATACAACGGATATTGGAGACTGCCTGAAAGCAACAGGAAATGACGGCTCCAATTTACTATCCAGCACCCTTTCATTATTACTATCATACACCAACGACAAATTGCAAAGTTATCTTCGCGATTTCATAAACCAGAAATTATACGTTGCCAGCTACGAATTACTCATCCACAGGTTACCAGCGTTTCCTGCTTCGTCCTTCCTGCACGCTCTCTTCGTTCCATTACATTCCCCAACCCTTCCCAAAAATGTGAACGAAATAGATGAACGTCTTAAAAGGAAAATACCTCAAATTCTCGACGTCAAATACTTTCTCTAACCTACTCATCTTTGAAATATCTAATGTATGTTTACATGTGTGACAAAATACTGAGAATTCTTATATTATTATGCCGGAAAAACTGCTGTCAATAGCCCTTTGTTACAGTTTTGTTTATTTGTGACAATTGCAATAAATATAATTTTATATTTTTGTAAATTTTACTTAGTTTATTTCTTTTTTATAAAAATGTATAATAAAATTCATCTGTATTTATTTCAATATTAGAAATAATATCTGTATTTATTAGGTTTTTTTTTAGCTTGGCATTAGATTCATTTATATTTGTAATTGAAATCAATAAACTTCGGAATTACAATATGTTCATTTCCACTTTGAAAAACCTTATTTTTGCATAACAGGTTCACAAACAAATAATAATATTTGACAAATATGTTGGATTTGAACGACACTTGGTTACTATATTATATAAAAAAGACATAATTTCAGGTAGGAAGATTTATTTATTATAATAAAAGTTCTTCATTAGAAAAATACAAACCTTTTCTTGTGGATATGTGGAAATAAAAATACAAACTGAAAATAATGGAAATACTAAGTAAAGAAGAATAATTAATCAACTTTGTTTCTGAAGATTGAAGTATTCTATTTTTTCTGTATAAATAATGAATGTTTGTAAACAATAATAAGTATTAAATATTTTTTAAAAGTTTAGAATTATATTTGGAATTAAAAAATTATAAGATTATTTGACAAAAAGTTGATTATTAGTTGCATTTATTTTTGTTAATTTAATTAAATTAAACAATAATTTAATTATTTATATTGCATATCACTTTACAAGTCTTTATTAATAACCACCATAATTTTATCATCTTTGTACTTATCAAAAGATGAGAAAATGTTATGAATTTGATGATCTGAGCATTTCATCACTTAAAATTTCCATTTACAAAAAAAAACACTTCCTTTCCTGAGCTTAAATATGTCAATTATATTTAACAATTTCAAATTTTAAAACTTGAGTCTCCGAGGAAAAGTGGAGCAGTTTTACGACTTTTTTTTAGGTACCAGCAAAATTAGACCCTTCCATCATTGCACCACAAAAAAGGGCATAAAGCGTTATTATTATGACTTCTATTTCATTCGGTTCATCGTTCTATTCATTTTTTTAAGTATGTTATAAAATGGAATAACATAAAACTTGAAGTATTTGAAAAATTTCGGTCACCTCAATATCAATGAAGTATTTCTGTGAAAGTCACACAACTAGAATACATTTCCAAATTATTAAATTCTGCACTTTTTATACTTGACGAATAATTCTTTTCTATAAGTTTAATTTTTGTTATGCTTGTTATTTTTAAGTAAATGGAGGAATAAATAGAAAAATACAAACTGAAAATTATTAAAATATATAGAAAAAAATAAAGAAAATATAGTTTTTTTTAATCAACTTTGTCTCGGAGAGTGAAGAATTCTAGTTTTTCTTTATAAAAATGACGAATTTTTGTAAGCAACAGCAACAATAATGAACGTTTACAAATATGAAATATTTTCTACAAGTTTAGAATTATTTGATCCTGTAAGGACTCTTGAGTGACTCTTCAACTGAGTTTACGAAATTTCAAATTTTATCCATTATTTAAACAATTTTAACAATAATAACGCATTATTACATTAATTAGGAAACCAGAAATTGTACTAAATTATAAAATTTTAAATTTGTAATTGAAAATACATTTTCTTAATGATAAGTTTAATTCTTGTCATTTAATATTTTTATTGGATGGACGCAAGGACTTACAGGTGACGTAAGGTCAAGATTTTTATTTTTTAATTAATCAACGAATTAAGGATCAATTTGGACCAAAATTCTGCTGAGTTTACGAAATTTTATGCATTTTATAATGAGTTTTAACAATAATAGTCCATTGTTACGGTAAGAACGAAATCAGAAATTATACTAAATTATACAATTGTACATTTTTAATTTAAAGGACATTTTATTTTTTTGTTAAGTATATTATTAAGTGATAGTAAACTCCGGTTTCGACATTAGACTTCCCGTCAATTATTTGTTTGACGCTCATTAGCCCGACTGTATCAAATTCCCGACACCCGTTAACCCGACTGCATCGAATTCCCGACAATATCAAATTCCCGTCATCCGTTATCTCAATTATACCAAATTCCCGACTGGTCGGGATAACGGATGTCGGGAATTCAACACAGTCGGAGAAACGAATATCGGGACTTCAATACAGTCGGGCTAACAGAAGTCGGGCTAATGAGTGTCGGGCAAATGATTGATGGGCAAATGAAGTAGACCCATTGGTACTTAAGGAATGATATATGCATTCATTAATTTATTTCAGTTAGTAATGTTATCTTTGACTTTAGTAATAATATTGAAGCAACAGCGTTTTGTTTTTGCCGAAAGTAATGTTTGTGAAAACCCTGTTTATCGATGTAGCTAACAAATGCAGAAAAAAAGGAAAAGTCCAAACACGCTTCGCGAATATTCAGCTCCATCCTCCGCATAATGAATTTGCGAATGTCCATCACGTAGATCGGTAATTGGGGATGATTAGAGCGCGTTCGGAGGGGAGGCAAAGGCGGCTCCTGCCGCTGCTGCATCCAGCACCCTTCGAGCACGACACCGTGTTCCAAATAACAAATAGTTTGCAATTCTTTCTGTATCACAGCACAACTGGCAACTGGCTGCACGAACGGCATCGCAAATAACTTGAAACCGTTGCATCGATGTGCCGATTTAATTGCAACCGCCCAATCCCTTCTCCTCCCTCCGCCCGCCCTTTCATCGCATCATTATAATCCGGTCATTACGGACGTGTGTATCGCCATAAAATTCGTTCGTGAATGCAATCGTAAATGCAGCTAATGCCATGCAATTGACTGAAATATTCGTTGACAAGTGTATCTGTACAATTTTCTCCATTTACCGAAGAGCTCCTCAATAATTCAACCATAATTCGGTTTCGCCGCAATGCAACTATCGCAATTTGACCGAATTAATGTCCTCTATTCATCCCTAATTCAACGTTACTTTCGTCATAGTTGCATGCACGGCTGCTTCCATCCGACTAGTCTAATATTCAATGCTCTTAATATTTATAATCGAATAACAACTGTTCAACACAATCAAAGAATTAAAGTTCCACGATCATTGATTTCGTAACAACTATCAAATATTAAGTAATAGAAACATAAGTTATTCAGAATAACATCCATGTTTATTATAACAGTCACATCAATAATAAAAGATATCCCTACAATAATAATAATTAAATACAGAAAGAAAGTCTTACAACCCAATTATTTTTTATTAATCCACTCTTTTCTTTTACTAAAATTTCATTGAATTAGTGAACACAATTAATATTTAACAACTAATCAACAAAAATACAGTAAAGAAATATTTCTTTTTTATATATTTTGATTCATTTTTATTGTATTTTATTTTGATACTATAGCTGCAATAAATATCATTTATTGTAAGAAAATTCTGTTTCTCTTAGTAAAATTTACTAATTAGTCTCCAAATATTGGATAATATGAAATATATGGAGAAAAACTAAATTGAGTCTATGTTATTTTGTTGGATTTTAACGGTTTTAAACAAGTTTTATGAAGAAATGTATATAATTTGATATACTAGTATTTCCATTGCAAAACAAAATACTTTTTTGAACCTTAATACTTCAAAAATAATACAATTTCATTAAAAATATCAACATTTTGATAGAAAAACTATCTATAATTAATACAAGATTAGTAGCAAATTAATGTTTTTCCTATTTCTGGTAAATTTGTATTAAAAATATTAAGTTAACGTAAGGCTTGAAATATTTGAAGAATTTTATATTACTGCTTTTAAATTGATTTTAAAAAAACATTAATTCGAGATATTATAGATTTTTTTATTTCTGAAAACTTTCACAAATTTACATTTTTACAATTACAATTTATTTGATGTTCCTCCTCTTCAGTCTTTTTGGGCAATCCTAGAGACTGGTATTGGGAGCTAACTCTGTTGAATGCGTATTATGAGCTACCAAATATTTTGTAGTTTAATGAATTCATGTGCCAGAATCAATTAATCACAGTTAAAAGCTGCAAAATTTGAACAGGGAGTGAAATAATGATTGGTAATTCTTGCAGTAAAAGACAGACACATAGAGTTTCCATTACGTAATGTAACGAATGCTGTGCATTAAATGTTCTAAAAATAGCACATCTGCATGTGACCCAAATCTGAAGAGCGTTAGAGATTATTTACTTTTTACATCTCATTTCCGTTGAATATACAAACAGCACTTCTTTCCGCTTTAAACTTAATTTCATTAGATATTTTTGTTAAATATAAGAAACATTTAAATCCCGTAGAATGTAATACACTCATACCTCGCTTTACGGCCTAGATACGTTCCACGAAACTTGGCCGCAAAGCGAATAGCCGTATAACGAATCAACTATTGCGCTTGCGCAAGATTGGCAACAAATAGATAAATCGACATGGAAAAAGTCTTTTTTGCCGTTATAGCGAAACATTATAGGCCGTAAATCGAAAACGTGCCTTAATTGAAGAGGGTCGTTATAGCGAAATGTTGTATAAATAAAGAGCGGCCGTATAGGAAGGTATTGGTGTACTTTTCAAACATTTGATAAACTGGTAGTTTTTCAGTTTTGAGACCTCCTTTTCATTACAATCTGTTCGATATGCAACACTTGGAAGTTAATAATAATAATATATCTTTTTCTAGTAAATATTTGTTACTTGTATAAAAAAATCTATTTTATGTCATTGTTATTTTAATAATTTGAAATTTAACAGCTTTGACACTTTTGAAATATAATTATTTATTGAAAATTGTAATTATAGCATGAAATGCAAAGCTATATGTTTAATTTGATGCTCTCATCTGAAGTTATTAGATCACCCAACAGATAACATATGTTTGAAGTGAAAAAGATTAGTGTTCTGTATATTGCATATTGAAACGTCTTTAAGGAATCCTATTTTCCAAAGATACTCCTTTGTTGCTCTCAAGGTTTCATCTTTGATATGCGATATTTACAGTTTAGGCTAGTATTGAAAAAATAATAATAAAAAAATGGATAGTGTCAGTTAGTCGATTCCAGACCAGAGCATCCATCACTGACAACCCGTGTGGGGGTGTTTACGTGTCGCTGTTGACGTCGTTGGTGGCGGTGGCGGCGGCGGCGGCGGCTGTTGCGGTTGTTTTTTTCGCATTCAGTTTGTTTTTGTTTGTGACCACGAGGACGTCCTGAAGTCTAGGGGATGGGACAGATGTGTGGACGATGATGGCCTTTGTCGCCGAAATATGCGGTGAGTGCCGCTGCAGTGTGTGTATGTTCGGCGCACGCTCAACCCCAAAAACGATGATAAGGGTTGAAAAACGACAAATTATTTCCAAGCCATTCAAATCGTCGACCGGTGGACGTCCTCCTCATACTCCCGCCTCGAACAAAAAAAGCACGCGCTGCCCCTTCGGAACATCGAACATGGAACATTGGCGGGAACATGGCGACGGGAATTCATTTATTATATGGCAACGCCGCCCACCAGCGCCGCTTCCACAATACAAATTCAAATCGGAGGAGGAAATCCATTGTTTGCAGAATATAGATTTGACGTGCCCGTATAAAATTCCGGCGAATTTTATCATTCCGACAGAAATTTACATCACAGCGATACTACTACTGCTACTGCTGCTACACGCCCACGCATTCGATGAGATAAGCCTCTCCATTCCGTTCGCCGATGCGATACTCGACAAGTGACTTGAATAATGTACTTGCAATGCAAACTCTGCCAGTCATGGAGCAACATATTGACGTATTGAGTATCCTGATTTAGTGGGTACAATACGTGAAATATATACACAAATAAAAATTATGCAAATAAATAACACATACGGCAGCCCTTGTACCTATCCTAATTGTACAATCATTGTTGTTTATTGTTATAAATAACACACAAAACATATTTCTAATTACCTAATATCTAATTATTAAAAATATTGGGTGTATTGGCCCTAATGTTGTATAATATTTACACTAATGATATAGTCGAAATCAAACTTAATGACAAACTATACATGTATTTTTAAATAAAATAAATGTAAATTAGAGGAACACCTACAAAACAGCATAAACGAGGTCATAGACAAACTGCAGGATTGCTACGATGAAAACTTATTAACAATAAATGAATTAAAAACACACTACATAATAATTCAACAACAAAAATACACAAAAAGTATCTCTGGACATAACATTAGGATGGAACGAGTGGAAAAGGAGAAATATTTAGGAATAACCATTAACGAAAAATTGAGCTGGGACAAACACATGAGCACAATCAAAAGTAAAAACGCATCATCAATAGGAGCAATAAACATAATAGCAAGGTTCCTACTGAAGAAATATAAAGTAGCCATATACCATTATGCTATGTGTCATGGTCTTGAGGTATGGGGAAACACTACAAAGAAGAATGTAAACGCACTACAAAGACAACAAAATAAATTAAGACGAATATTATTTAAGGACTCATTAGAAGTTGATCTACCAGACGTGAAGAGACAGAGGAAAATTCAAAGGTCAGTATAAATACAAAGAATTGAACAAGAGAAAACAAAGACATAACTGGATCTACATGCAAGCAATGTTATTCACACATACAACACAAGCAACAGACATAACTTGAGAACGGAAAAGAACAGAACAACATTCTAAATTGGATCATAGTGATACAAGGTATTAGCGAATATAATAGTATAATATAAAATATTCGAATAGAATTGAACATAAAACAAATCAAACAAAAATGATATGAGCACTTGAGAAATGAAAAATGAATCAACAGAGTTCGCTCCCAATACCAGTCCCTAGTATAGCCCAAAAGGACTGAAGAGGAGGAACATCAAATAAATTGTAATAAAATTGTAATTGTAAAAAATGTTAAAAGTTTTTAGAAATTTTATAAAAAAAAAAACTTAATAATAAGAATAAAGTGTATTGCATTCTTAATATTTGCTATAAAGCACAATCATTCCACGAATATTTCCTTAAAACAATTGATTTTATATTTATTTATTTCTAATATATATTATTAACATAATTCGTCTTGCCTTTAGCTAATATGCTATTGTTTAATATGTTCGTTCTACTTTGTGCTGTTTTGATGTTACAGTGGTAGTTCGATATACGAGTGCCCTAATATACGAGTGTTTTGAGATACGAGCGATATTTTGCTTTGAGATGAGAGCAAGATTTGAGATACGAGGAATAGCACACTACACCGCTACTCTAACAGTTTCTCCCACCTTAGACTAGACCTCAGCTGTGTGCTTGTTTCCCTTGTTTTCGATGCATTTTTGATAAGTTGGAGTCGCGTATTTGCTTTTCGAACATTTTCAAAAAAAAAAATGCTTTGATATAAGAGCAATTTGACATACGAGCAAGGTTACGGAACGAATTAAACTCGTATGTCGAGGTACCACTGTATTGTTGTTTCTTTTTTCATATTGGAATATTCCCCTACAATTAAGTACAACTATATTCTTTTTATAGTGTTGGCATGCAATCCGAATGGTTATTTTTTTTGGATGAAGAAATGTACCATGACATGATAAAGGAAATGGTAATGAAGCAATAAGATTTATTATGAAATTACCGTATTTTCGATACGATCGAAATAAAATCATGATCTGCATAGAGAGAAGTGGTAAATCTAAATCCTCGTGGATAGGAAGAGAAAGCCTTGGGGGTTGGGTGAGGGAGCGAGTTCGGTTTCTGACGATGATGATGATGGTGATAAGACGTCGTGCGTGCATGGAAATCCTAAAGAACGTAGGTGCATAAAAATAAAGCCCATCCCCCTATCCCCCATTCATTATTCAGGACGACTACTCCCCTAATTTCAGCTAAATCGCACATAATCGCATTCGTATCAATTACAGCGATAAACTAGGAGCCGGAGCCGCCCGCATTCAGTGATAACCGAATGAATCATAGCGTTCGATGGGGCGGCTGAACGTGGTTTTGAAGCGGATAGAACTCATCACATATACATACATCCCCCCATTTAACCGGAACAACAAGGCGGCTCTGCGCCGGGTGGAGGCCTTTACCTCTTCCTCCCAACGGCAAAGTCCGTAATTAACGTACGTGAGGGGCGATTTCGGCCGATGACGGGGGCGGGGGTTGGCATGAAATCGCGGGGCTCGTATTTTATTATAATTAGCGGGGGGGCGAAGGCCTGCAGAAAAGGAATTATAATCATGTAAATGGACCGTAAATCTCCGCCAGGCAGCAAGAATTGAATGGGACGTTATGGATGAAGCTCTGCTCCTCACCCGAAGCCCGAACGCTCTCAATTTCTTCTTCTTCTTCGGAGAGCGGGATTTATTATGGCCTGGAAAGTATTTTCGAAATAAAGTGCGCCCGCGGCTTATTTTTTATTGCGCGATAAAACTTCGGGTGAAGGGTCCGACTAAAGCTCGGTGCCTTCGCAGGAAGATGAGGGCAGCATCCCAGAAGAATGTATCAGCTAATAGATTGAAGGGAAGAGACGGACGCAGCAGCAGCTTCAGCGGCAGCAAGAGGATGAGCAGATCCTACTGATTTAAATTTATTGAAATGGCAAATGATTTAGAACACTGATCGCCCGATAAGCTGCCTTTCAGGTTTTTAATCAAATTTACCCAAAGCTTCAACAATACCTTCTTTTATAACCACCGAATCACCAAATTGCCTTTCATTGAAAATATAACAATTATTTTTAAATACATTTAGACTGCAAACCCTTGGAAAAAAGAACTCCCATCCATCAAAACTATATAAATCATATAACTGACTAAATCAACTGACTTTGGTCTTTCCGTACTAAATATATAAAATTTTACAATATGGGCAAAAATATCTTAATTTAACTATACTCTTTTATACAGAAAACTGTTAAGTAATCATAATAATTAAATTCTTGATCATTATGATTATTTGAATTTGTTATTTTCATTGAACTGAAATAATAATTTAACTCATGAAATTATAGCATGAAAATATACAAAGTGATCTGTCAAAGTGAAACTTTCGTACGGGATAATGTTACGTACATTTATTGAAGCAACACGTTATCAACAAGTCCTTGTCATCGGCTCTGCTCAACTAGTTGCACCAACTTATGAACCCTGCACTGGTTTATGAAAAGTAACGTCGATATTTGAAGTTCGATCTACAAACCTAATCGTACTTTGTGAAATCGATAATATATATCATAATTTATTAATATTTCTGTTATTAATGTGAAAATATTGAGGTCAATCTTAGTTTTGATTCAAGGAATACATTATAGTGGATATTAGAGTCTATTTATATTGTGCTAAAAAAATATTAATTTAAGAGTCGTTTCTTAAGTGAATTATAAGTACTGATAGTTCTGATAGATGACTACACCCATACCTCGTTTTACGGCTTAAATACGTTCAATGAAACTTGGCCGCAAAGCGAAAAGCCGCATAAGGGATCAATTATTGCTCTTGCGGAAGATTGGCAACATGTAGATATATCGACATAGACAAATAGTTTTTTTGCCGTTATAGCGAAACATTTTAGGCTGTAAATCGAAAACGTGCCTTAATTGAAGAGGGCCGTTATAGCGAAATGCCATATAAAGAGCTATACGACCAGCGAGGTATTTGTGTAACATATGGTTAAAATTGTAATTACCGAGAAGAAAGGGCATTTTGTTATCTTTCTTTTGTATTTATTAATTTTATTAGATTATTATTTTTTTAGTTGTTGCAATAAATTTTATTATTGAGTATAATTATAAACTTTAATGGAATGTACTGATGAAAATGAACACTCAAATATAATAGTTAATGAAACATAAACTATATTATTGTACGATGCAGATGCATACTGTTGAGTTCCCCATCTACCTGACAATTATATCATCAAAAATTTGCTTATTTGCTTAATTATGGTTTAATATTTGCCACCTATGGGTATTTATTAAATTTTGATATCTTGGTTTTAGTTTCAAAGATTTGTATGGGTAGTATAATATGGTATACTGATCGCTATCCTAGTTAAAATTTCAGTTTAACTGTCATCAACACTCATGATAAGTTAAATCAATAGATCTAAGTAGTTAGTTTGTGTGACAGATACAAACTTCGAATGTCACCGTAGTGAAAGTTGAAACGATGTTGAAGTTTTGTAAAGCTTAGATCAAGTAATTGTATGGTGATAGAACAATTTCTTGTGATTGTTGTTGTTGTTCGCTGTTTTCGACGAATGTGTTTGATGGCAGCAATTCCAGCTCGAAGTCGAGCTAAGTATAAACAAACATAAATAAAGAGTGCGGAGGGTGAAAAATATTTGATTTAATCCGTTGTGTAGACAAAGTAATCTGTGCAGCGATAAAAGAGTATACACGAGGGCGAGAGAGGAGTGTCTCCGAGTCGCAGGAGAGCGTTAAATGAGCCAATATGTCAAGCCCCCCGTTTTTGGAGTGTGCAAGCATCGCTGCGAGCATTTCGTTCCGAACTAGGCGAAAGAAAATAAAATGTTTGACAAATAGCAAGTTCGCAGCTCGTAAGCAAACAGCGGAGTTTAGGTGTTTACTCTGTAGATGACAAGTGGGCGCCCGCGTCTCCGGGGGTGGCGCAACCCCCGACGTTCATCGCAGAGCAGGAAGCACCTCCCCCGATGATCCATTAGTATTCGAGCGCGAATTATACATTATAACACCATCGACACATCCTACCTTACCTCCCTACCCCCTCAAGAAAATTCGAACAATTTAGTGGTTATTGTTCGTCGGTCGAAGGAAGAGGTGGCGTCGTCGTCGTCGTCGTTGTCTGGAGAAAGGGGTGGTGTTGTTGGTAGCAAACCCGCCTTCGTCTCCTTTGCCACCGTCTCTCCCGCCTTTGGGGCCAAAAGGTGTCATCGGCGCCCTCGGTAATATGATAATAGCCGTGTGATTAATCGCAAAGGTTTCGGCCTCCGCCATCCGCCGAACTTCGACTATTTGTTACCCGGCCTGTCACCCGCCGCCAGAACATCCAGACCTTCCGAACCTCCCTTCACCCTCTTCGCTCGCCCTTCCAAATCTTATTAGTTACAGAAATCTTCTTTCCGAACTGCAAACGTGACGAAACCGGGCCTGAAACCTGCTTGCACCAATTCCATCATTACAGATCAAAGATCCCTAATAGAAATTACCCAGGCACCAATCAGTACTTCTGCGGAAAACCACGAAACTACAACTTGGGGGAGATTTTTCACCCTAGAGAATCATCCAACGGGGAATGATTAAATCTTTGAGAAATTTGGTCACAACTTTAGGATTAACTTACCAATGGTCAATGGTAATTCGCGTCGCATATCTACTTCGATCTGTAGTTCATTCTAAGATCAAAAGCTAATATGATTTGCAAATGGAATCTAATTTAGTTCAACGATAAATTAAGCAAAACATACTAAACTTAAATTGTTTTGAAATTATACTACTCTTATATCGATTTTTGACTTTATATACAACAAATTAACTAGTATTTAAAAATAACAATAAAAAATATAATGAATTAAATATTCCAAATTTCAGTAAACTTGAATCGTAATATAAAGCGTTTTTTTTTTGTAAATTAATAATTTGGAATTATTACATGAATTTGAAGAGTTATCAAGAAATTATAATTCGTTATAATAACTGAATTAGTTTCCAATCTGAATCCATCATCGATAAATTTTCAATTGAAATTTTAAACACATTTGATTAATTAATCAAATTAAAAATTTGACTTATTTTATTGATCGCTTGACTTTGCTTAATCGTTTTAAATCAAGAGACTTGAAAGAAATGTTGAATATAGTGTATAATGTAGTTTCGTCTATGGATTTAGTCACTTTGTTAGATTTTAAATTTAAATTTATTTTAATATAATAATTTTATTGCAACAGAAACAAACAGACAAAAGAAAAGAAGAGCAATTGTTACTAAGGACTATAGAAAAATTTATCCAAACTTTAGTCAAAAGATACAACTAATATTATAACATGCATGAACTAATAATAATAATAGTAATTTGTACTTGAAAACTAGTTAGAGAGTCAAATTAATATTAAAAGACAGAAGTAAACTCAGATCGATTGTAATTTGGGTAAATCGCATGATGTGCAAAATTAATGGTCGCAGCTTAAAATAGCAAATATAAACGGTTTGACTTTGGAATGTCTTGGGGTTGGAGTTGAACTTGAGGACAATAGCACGGAGTTGCGACTCGTTAACCGGTTAGACAGGATATAAATCGATTTGGTACATTGTCAGTTATTTATATGATCGAATTAGCTGGTCTGATGTAACAGTTTAGTTATTTGCGTGTATGTGTGTGTGTACATGGAAGAGCAGGGAGGGGTTTACTGGATGGGTGTGAGAGAGAGAGAGATTAATAATTAAGGCAGTTGTAATTCGGTTCAGGAGACGTGCAAGTGGCAGGAAGGAGAGAGAGACTGTTGCTTCGTTCCCCTGTCACTTACACCGGGGCGCAACCTTCTCATCCTCCTCCGCCGCCGCCATCCACTCCACCCCCTGTACCATTCCACAACCATCCACGATATATAATGGCGCTGAGGGTGGTTCGGGGGGGTTTGAAGGGTGGATGATGATTACTGCCACACTACGCCCTGTAGGGTTGTATATATGAGAGTGGGTGTGGGTGGTACGCGTACCGAGCGCGTGTACGTATGAGCCTCAACATGTCTGTGGATGTGAGCGATTGCAAAAACATGTCGTTTGGATTATGATGGTTGCGACGGGAACTAATGGCACTTTGCGCAAACAAGATAACGCTGATAGCAGAACCGGGGGTTGAGTTGAGTTGTTGGTGGTGGTAGTGGTTCGATCCCAAACCATTCCAACATCCAGACGCATGCACGCCTCCCCGAAAAAAAAATTAGAAGCATACATCCGAGGGTGTGCGTATTTTAAGTCCCAACCAAAACGATTCAATACTGTATGCATAGAATCGCCACCCTCCGTCCCCATAAAATATGATCAAAGAAACTAAATTATGCAGCGTTTAATACAACTTTTACATTAAATGCGTCTATCCCAGAGCGCTTTGAAATGAGTCGTTGCAAAACAAAACGGTAAATGACGTGTCAAATACATGTACAACGCTACAATTCATGTTAAATATTGTTTCGACCTATTGCCCTTTGTGACAGTGTTCCCACTATTACTGTGTGAAAATGATTTTTTTATCTTACAATAAACATAATTTCTACTTTGCTAATTGTTATTAATAATTGAAATTTTCCTTCGTTTAAATTACAATAAATTTGACACATGAAAACCGTACGATTATGACATTTGTTCTAAATATATATAATAATAATAAAAAAAAATCTTAGAACGCTCTGAAAAGTTTACATTGAAAAACAAATAGTAAATGAATTGTCATAGGAAAATGTGACAGTTTACAAGAGAGCTGCAATTTACATTAAATATTAATTAAAAATAATATTAACACAACTAATTTACGTATACAACATGTAATTGTTGACAAGAAATTAGAATATTGAACAGAGTATTACAAAATAACAGGTTAGAAATATACTTGCTAATACACCCATACCTCGCTATACGGCCCCTCTTTATACGGCATTTCGCTATAACGACCCTCTTCAATTAAGGCACGTTTTCGATTTACGGCCTAAAATGTTTCGCTATAACGGCAAAACATTTTTTCCATGTCGATATATCTGCATGTTGCCAATCTTGCGCAAGCGCAATAATTGATTCCTTATACGGCTTTTCGCTTTGCGTCCAAGTTTCTTGGAACGTATCTAGGCCGTAAAGCGAGGTTTGGGTGTATTATGAAAATTTCTTTATAATATGCATAAGTGTAATTTGAATGTTTGTTTTATTTCCAGAATTGAAGATGTTAATGCTGATCAGAATTATAAATATATATTAGACCAGTATTTTCCAAACTGTGTGACTCATGAGATTCCAGGTGTAACGAACATCAAGTATGTAAGAATATTACTTTAACACTTTTTTTTTTGTTATATGATAATAATTTGTTTCAAAAATTATTACTTTAATTAATTGATTACTTTCAAAAGAGTCACTCATTTACTTAATATAAATGATTATAGTTTTTGTAATGAAATTAGGAATGCACTAGTTTATTTAGAAAATGTTGTAATAAGTACATTTTTGGCCAAACAATATGACTGAAAATGTAATCATTGTAAATTTTATTTATAATTTTTACATTAGTATAAAATCAATTTGAATACTATTGGTGATCGGTTAACGAACATAATCCGGTGAAAGATATAGTTCGTTAACCGAACTACAATTAACAGTCATCAAAATAAATATCAATTAATATGGTAAGGTGTACGTTATATGAACATATGTGGTAATCCGAACATATAAATCCGAATTGATTTACGTAATTTCTTTCAAAACAATCTACTATGTTTATTACTACAAAGAAATGGAATAGAATACTTGGGTAAATCGCTTTTATGTTTATAGAACTCAAGTGTTCTGTCCAATCATTCTTATGAATATTATTGTTTTTATATTATATAAACAATCTATGTATAAGAGACCTCACATATAAACAAATATATAAGTGCCAAGGGAAGATTCCTAATCAATGCACTTCTTCATATAAACAACTGTAAGGAATTCGGGTAAACAAACCACCCGAATTCCATTGGAACCTTTAATCATCAAATATAAACAAAGCCCAGCTCCCAATTACAACTCCACCCCTTGATTAATAATAATTAACTTCGTAAGTAGAATTTGTATTTAGAATTAGTCTCAGTAGAATCTCAAACGATTAACTTAGTCTTGGATAAGACTCACCTACTAATTCAAGTAATAAAACCAATTGAATTTACTTAATTCAAACTACTTAGACTCCACAACGACAACACCAGACATTATTCCACGGTGTCCATAATTCCATCCCTGGGACACAAGAATGTGTTGTAAAGTGTTTGTTTTAATACTGACAACTGAAAAATAATAATTTACATGTATTGATTATATATAAATTGGAACGCAAATTAGGCTATTCCTGAATAATCAGGAATAGGTCGTAAATTTTCTGTAAATAAAATTTAAAAAAACAACAACAAAAACAAATGTCCTTGACATTAATGGAAAAGGACCTGCTTAATGTAAAACGTCGGAGTGTACCGTATAAATCTGTCAGATCTCTCGCTCGTAAATACCAGTTGCACAGCAAGCGCCCGTAATTGAACTTCCATAATTTCGGGTTTTAATTTAACAAATAAAAAAAGAAAAAAACAACTCGGACTGCTGCTCCATTTACGAATATGGTAATGCAAGTATAAATCCAGTTTGAAAACATTTCGGTAATATGTTAACTACGGCCCTTTCTCTCTCTCCGAATAACAACTTCTGCGGGGCGGAAAACGACCTGTGATCGATAGCCTGTTGCGACGCCTGTTGTTTGTTCCAAAATTCGAGATTCGCTTCGCATTTCCATACTTTCAGCAGTTCCTCGCATAATAACTTAATGTTGCGGATATCAGTTTGTCAGAGAAGCATGTCGGAACGTATATAAATGTACATTATATATAGATTTTATGTTTGTATACGTTAAAGGTATAAATAAATATTTAGTAGGAAGCGTTGCTTCAGCGAAACAACAAGCTTTCCGACGAGTTATAAACTACATGACGCAGTAGAAAAGTTATTTCATTATCCTCGAACATTTTAATTGTCTTGAAACACTAAAATCTTGGGAAACTGCAATTAATGCCAGCGTCTTATTTGTAATTTTATCTTTATTATCTGTAAAAAGCTCAATTTTTCATAAGCATTTAAATAACACATTATTTTAGTTTAAAAAAAACTGAAAAACGTTACTATGTTACAAATACTTTTACCACGTTTAACAACAGTTTGTTTTGTAACTTTCAAACTGGGTTATAGTGGGATTAGATAACTGAATAATTCAAATGATTCAAACACAATGCATATTTTATTTAGTTTAGTGGAACTAATTAGGTATTAAAATAATAATTGGATTTAATCCATAATCCAATACTTTTGTTACGTATTTTCTAATTACATCATATTTTCTTAACTCCTTCATAAAGTTAAGGTAATTTTTCATATCAATGTAATGGCAAAAGTTATAATGGTATATTATTTATGTATATGAGTTATATAATACTATGTTGGTAGTAGTAACTTAAATTTAAGTAGATAATTTCCTTATATAAAAATATTAGGATAGTGTAGATCAATTTAAGTTAATGCAAATTTAATACATAAAGTATAATTAAAATTAATGGGCAGAAAGATAATAAAGATGTTATTTATTTTTATTTAATTTATCAACATAAATATTATTATAATCATTTTATTTTAGCTTTTTCATAAATGATTAGCGAATTAATTAAATGAATATTTAAACTAATTAATCGTGAAACCAATTAATAGAAAAACAAATAATGAAAGAATAATATAAATACATTTGATTAATGTAAGTGTTAACTGATTTTTCTTCCAGCATTCAGTTAAATTCAACTTGTCTCATTTGGATGATATACATTTATTTTTGCCTGTCAAATTTGCGAAAGTTCTGCGAACGAAATAAATTTCAAGGATCGCGTTTTTAAATTAACGAGTGTCTAGAAAGTTGCAAAACGTGGATCCGAGCGACCTTGTATCGCTGCGAAATTGTTACGTACATTGTGTTAACGTTCGCGCAGCAAAGTTGTTGCTAATTAATTAGCAAACGTTTGCAAAAAAAAAATTGTATATAAATAAATAAAATAACGTTAATTCTGAAGCGTACGTAATTACAAAGTTGGTAACAATATTTCAGGTGCGGTTTGCTGATGCCAAGCAAAATTGTGGAACGGGATGTTAATGGGTAAAATGTGTGGTAATCTCACGTGTATGTGCGGACTCGAGTAAATCTTCGTGAAACTCTTTCTTTTTCTTCTTCGGTTTCCTTTTTCATGCCTTCTTCCCGTGTTCGTTTATATCTTTCTCTTCCGCCGATGCTTCTTCTCCTACATTCTTTTTTGCTTCCTTTTCTTTCTCCTACGTTGATATAAAATTCTGGGTGCGCGCGTCAAAACGAACGCCGTCTGTGATATAAGCCCGTCGAGAGTTTGCCAAGCGGCAAGCGTTGCAGGAGGTGGTGGTATTAGGATTCGCAGGGAGCGCACGTAATCCGCACTTCTGTATCCGTCGAGAGCGGTGGAAAGGGTGGAGAGGAGGGCGGAGGAGGTGGCTGCCGCTGCTGCTGGGGGCTGAGGGCGGTCGGTTTCATAGGGTTTGAGTTCGTTAGGAGACTCGGAGGCCGTACGTGCTCTCCTTATATAACCCCCAGGACCTGCAGCGGGCCTAACGCCACGTTGTCAGAATTTTATGTTTCTACATGAACTGTATGCTGCCGCATCTATTGACTCTGCCTTATGTACATGCTCAACATCTGCAGATTCATCCCTGGCTTCAGCTTCGACAGATATTCCGGCGCATCCAGATAAATCTTTGTTACAACAACCAGCTCAGCATCTTCAAATACCTGATGAAAACAAGCATGATCAAATAATGTTAAGTTTTTGTATTGCATATCGTAGTTCTCACTTTAAGTACATTCATTTTTCGTTTTAGAAAGAATTATATCAATTCAATCAAGTTTTGAACACAATTGATTATTTATATATGGTATTAGGATTTGATTTTGTATTATGTTTATCTTGATTTGGTAAAGCTTAATTGTCCAAATTCTAACCACAGAATATATTCCTTAACTAGATGCACTGAATGAATTGGTAATGGTCATCTTATCAAATTTATATACAAAATTTCTTACTTAACTGTCTTTCTTTAATTATTTAGTTGATATAACTAACTTCAATCATCATATGTTTTAACTTTGTTCATTGAATGGTTGGTCATATGTTTTTACAATGTGCATACAGTGTACTGATAATTGTCATCTGTTCAATAATTATGTTCTTTAACTATATTCAGTACCAATGGTTAATTGTCCAAATTCTATCCACAAAATATATTCCTTAACTAGATGCACTGAGTGAATTGATAATGGTCATCTTTTCAAATTTATCCTCAAAATTTGTTACTTAACTGTCTTTCATTAATTATTTGTTTAGTTGATATAACTAACTTCAATCATCATATGTTTGAACTTTGTACAGTGAAGGGTCATATGTTTTAACTATGAGCACACAGTGTACTGATAATTATGTTCTTTAACTATGAGAACTAAATAGTTATTTGTCCAAATTCTATGCACAAAATGGGATCCTTAACTGTTTTTCAACTAGGTGCGCCTAGTGTATTGATAATGGTCATCTATTCAAAATGTACCCAAAAAATTTGTTACTTAACTATCCTTCACTAATTATGTTGATTAGTTATATCCTTCAATAAATACGTTTATTAACTATGTGCATTAAATGGACATTTGTTCAAATTCTTCCCATAAAATAGGACTTCTTTTTTACTAGGTGCACTAACTAATTTGGCAATGGTTATCTATTCAATATCTATCTACAAAGTACGTTGCTTAACTCTCCATTAATGACTATGTTCTTTAGGTATATGTACTAAGTGACATTTTAATAGTCATCAGTCCAACTTCAATCCATAAATTCACACATTCAAATCATATCTATAAAATGCTCTGCTTAACTATCTTTTAGTAACTAGATCCTTCTACTATGTGTAAGTGTGTAGTTTTCATGTTAAATTTTGTGTTCTGTTCATCAATCAGTTATTATTTACACATTCAAATACTAGATGTGCTTTTGCAAGTTTGTCAAACTTTACTAAACTTTACTAAACTTTAGAATATTATGATCAATATTCTGTTATTTAGCTATTCTGGTTTGAAATATTTTGTTTCATAAGGGATTAATAAAAATAACAAGGCAAATTTATTTTCATACATCTTATATGAGATGAAAAGAAGAAATTTTAAAATATGAAATTTGAGATTTTACGATTTCGCATTTGCAATATATTTCATGATTTGTAGAAATAGAAATTTTACTAGTTGAATGTCTATAACAGTTAAGTCCATGCACTATTTAGTTAACATATTTATAACTTAGTTGCTCTTCCTTTTTTGGATAATTATAATATATCTGTCGTTAATCAACGGAATAATGAATGATTTCATTTTAATCCTCGAGTTAGTGAATGGAGAGAGACCCCAAATATAATATATCAATGTGACGTAGACAAGCAGTCTGTGTTGTGTTGGTATCAAAGCTTGAAAAGCATTACTCTAATCTCGTGTCAGATGCATCATGCACTGTACACTAAATCACACGAAACGTGTTTATATCAGCTTAACGAGTGGCAAGTGTGAGCGAAACGTCTTCCGGTTTCTTGCGGGGTGATGATACACGTGTGCATCGAGGCAATGTGCTCTCCTCCCCGGTTATATAATTGCATCAGTAACGATCGTATTCTGCGTTCGGCGGGCGAAGGGAAGAGGGTGGGTGTCCTTAAAGGGGGTGGTTTAGGGGGAGGTAGGGTTGGCGGAAGAAGT
>JAFMTC010000129.1:487359-509225 GCA_018845635.1 Nicrophorus orbicollis
TTCCCCAACTGCCGAATCCCCTCAATCCCGAACTGCCTCCCGCCGCCGCCCACCACGAATCTCCCCATTCAAACTCACGAACAACTGGCTGACTTCATGATGTTTCGAACATCCAAAACATTGAATGTTGACATACTTTCCATTCACGTCCAACGAAACTTTAGACTTTCATCATCTCTCTAAACCTTCTCAGCGTGCTCTCAATTCAAACATACAAAGTGTGTGTCTGATAATTCAATCATTATCTAAGGGTTCAATCATAACAGCAAAAAATATTATCAACCCCTTGGTTCATTAGGAATAGGTAAACACATGAAGATCTCCATATATACAAGGGTGGTCCCAGAAGTATCTGACCTAATAAAGAAAAGTCAAAAAAATGGGAAAAAATCTTAATATTTACTTTTCCAAGCAATGTTCAATAGACCTCTTCATAGTGAGAATACTCGAATACTTCAAAATAGCAATAAAATGCGTTTTTACCAACTTTTTCATAACCCAGCCATTTTCCAAGTTTGGGAATCTAAAATAAATTGTTACGGCTAATTCTGGCGAATAGGGTGCGTGAGGGAAACAATTCGAACTTTATAAAGAATTCTCAAACTTGAGAAAATACGTTACCTAAAAATATGTGAAAAAAGTTTTTATAAAATCTTACGCAATGAATGTTGACAACATTTCATCCCCCCATCCTCCAATTAACGAAATTCCTACCATCATTTCTCAACCTCGCAGTGTCACTCTCCCAACGGCAATTCCACTTAATACATTTTTTGCGTGTGTTGTGTCCTAGGTTATACATTCAAATTTTATCCTCTCCTCGGGAGCGTCGGTGGCCCACACGCATTCGGCCATCAACGTTTTGATGGTGCGGAATATATTAAAGTCGAAATTGGGCGAGAGAAGGAAGAAGTGGAGGACGTTAAATAAATTGTTGCGACTAAATCATGTCACAGGTTGTTTGCTGGAAGGATTGGGCTGTGGCACAAAAGGGGGGAAAGGGATTTAGGAGATATTTCTTTTAAAAAAAAAAGAAGAAAGAAGACTGAGGATCGTGAGGGGCGGAATCGTCGTGAGGGGGTTTTTAGGTGGTGGGTTCGGTAGACGGCGGGGGTGGAGAGGCACGTATGTGACACGTTTACAGCCGTTTCCGTTTCACACAAATCACCTCGTCCTCGCCTTCCTCCGACTACTTCTTTTACATTTTAATGCAACCACTTCTTTCGCCGTCGCTTACTATTTAAACGCGTTTCTAATATTTATGTATCTTCCCACATCCTCGATTGATGTTGATAAATACCGGAATATGTATGTAAATGTACGTCACAAATCGAAAACGGCTCAATTATAGATATGTGTACACCGTGCTTTATATAAAACATAAATCAGGCATACCACAATCAGTTTTACACAAAAATCCAACAAATATCAATAAAACATAATTTAACTTTAATTAAATATATTGTCCACTTATAAAAGTATATCTATAAGAGTAATAGTGAGGATGTATATATATTTACTCCTTCCGTCCAACTTTTTCATTTGGCTTTCGCCAAACAAGCTTAAAACACTTTATTCCTTAGCTTAAACTAACTCAAATAAATAAAATGATAAAATTTTTTAAACTTAACTAAAAGATTCTATATTTCTAAACTCAATAAACTAAAAAAAACTGCTACTATATCTATATTCACTACACATTACTGGGAATGACCAGTAAATACAAAGGAGTAAGTCTTAGCGGTTCAGTGCACAAGTCAGTGGAAAGACCTCAGGAGGGTATAAATTATATTTGATCAAGAAAATGTAGAGAGGATGGATATATAAATGAGGATTTCCTAAAAACCCAGAACAAGTTAAAACAGGCTAGGTAAGAAAAGAACTTCGAAAAACAGTACTCTAAATTTTGTACTGAATTTTCAAGACGAATGATTCTGTAGATGGAAAAATCTGTTTTTAGAAGAGACCTGTGTTTAATATACATAATAAAAATGAATATAGCTATAAACCACATGTTCTGTATTGTAACTGTTCTTAATTTTTCGGTTACCATGAACATGGAGCCTGTAGAAAAATGAACATTAAAATATTATATAAGTGATACCTCCACATACGAGTTTCATTCGTTCCGTAATCTTGCTCGTATGTCAAATTGCTCGTATCTCAAAGCAATATTTTGTAAATGTACAAAAAGCAAAAAATCGCGAACTCAACTTATCAAAAATGCTTCTAAAACGAGGAAACCAAGCACACAGACTGAGGTCTAATCTGAGGTGGGAGAAACTGTTAGTGTAGCGGTGTAGTATGCTTTCCTTGTATCTCAAATCTTCCTCTCTCAAAGCAAAATATCGTTCGCTTGGTGGCTCGTACCTCAAATCACCTCAAATATTAGGGCACTTGTATATCGAGGTACCACTGTATTTAGTTCTAATTAGTTCTCAAATTTCTACATATAAAAATTCAAGTACTACAAAGGGCCATTGGTCTTTGCGCACCAAATTACAAATTTTAGAAGAAAGTTGATGCCTTAATAATAAAAATATATATATAATGAATAGATCGAATTTGGATAGATGAATACAAGTGCTTGTTTGCAGACAATTTTATTGAGCCGAACTACGAAAGGGCTATTTTGTCGTATGAATTATACGCAGGAAGAGAACTAATAAAAGCGACTGACCCTGATAAGGATTAATACGAAAGCTCAGTCAGGAGCAATTTATTATAATCTGGTCGTGCACGTGCTCGAAATCTGTGCAGTCATAAATTTGTCGCAGTACATGCATTGATTAAAGACTACTTTGGATTGAGGAGAGGGAAGGGGGGAGGGTTGTTGTCGTTCTGTGCATAAAATGGTTGACATTAACAATAATCATAAGTCGAATCGGAAAGCATGCAACAGAAACCGCGTCGTGTTCATTTCCAACCGACATAAATCTCAATTAGGGAAATCAATGAAACCTTTAATAGATCTGCACCTACTTTATGCATAGACAGAACGAAACAAGTCTGGATTAAATCTCATGCAACATTTTGTTAAAAATTCAAATTCTTTGAATAATTTTAGTTTCAACATTAATAATTAGGATTATCTAAATACTTACTCTATTAACAACTTCAACCCGTTGCAAGAAAATTCCAAAAACAACAAATAAGGAATTCGAAAATTCCTCTCTGAACTGTATAACTATACTATACTCCAAAATAGTTTATTTTTTAATAGAAATAACGATGCTAGAAAACTATAAAAGCTTAAATTCAAATAATAATAATTTCGCTATAACGGCCCTTTTTAATTAAGGCACGTTTTCGATTTACGGCCTAAAATGTTTCGATGTCGATATATCTACATATTGCCAATCTTGCGCAAGCGCAATAATTTATTCGTTATACGGCTTTTCGCTTTGCGGCCAAGTTTCGTCGAACGTATCTAGACCGTAAAGCGATGTATGGGTGTAGTAACTTCTGGTGTTCTCCAGTTTACGAAATAATAATAACATTTATTGCAACAACAACTACAACAAATCAATACAATAAAATGAAGAAATATTGAAGAAAATGTTATTGTTATAAAGGGCTATAGAGTATAAGTCTTTCTGTTCCCAAATTACGATTCATATTAATTATCTTGTGCAGAAATCCTGGAATTATTAAATAAGAGCTGACTGAATTTTCAGTTTTTTCCACATTACTTGAAAACTAAGACAATTGTTATCATTAACAAATACTAAAAAGATTGGCGAACCATTTGATTACGTAAGAAACATGAGATAATTACCTAATTTAACCAAAAAAAATAGCAGAAAGGACATTGTAAACATTCTATTGACTTCATTTGTAAATTTTTTGTAATCTTTTTGTTTTGGTAATTAGCAAATATTGAAGATATTGTAGACTCAAAGTAGCATTTTTTTTAAGTTTCGTTTGCATTAATTCATTTTATTGTATTAAATGTATCTATATATTACTATTAGTAGACTCAAGTAAATGCTGTGTAACTTCTATAGTTTTTAAATAAGAAAGTTTTATATTATTTCCAGTGATAAAATCAGAATAATTTGTTTAATTTGTTTGCTCTAATTATAAATTAGCATGCTCTGCACGTTTCAAAACAGATGTCAATAATTTATTTAGAATTAATTACAACAACAATCTATAAATATATAATGTAATGCATACAATAAATGATATAATGCAATAAGTGTTGGCTAACGAATGATTAAATAATAGCCATTATAATTTTATATAATCAATTTGTTTTGTTTTTTGATACAGTTTAAAATAGCGCGTAAAAATAGGTGCAATTAATGTGGCAGATGCATATGCGCTGAATGATTTATGCTGCAGCGTTATATCCATTTTTCAATATAAAATGGGCACAAATTTGCATAGGCGTATCACAAAAGCAGCTTTACGGTAATAAACGTTATATTTATGGATGATAAATATCCGCGACTTGCAGCAGCGTTTTGTCACGCCCAATAATAATGCAGCCAACTTTTCTTATATTTAAATCAAATTTTCGTAAACGTAAAAAAAAACGAGAACATCATACGAACTTTCCGACTTCTTTTATTTTCTATTTTACTTTACGAACGTTTAATCGTTCGGATAACTGCGAAAGTCTATTTTCGATTTCGTCACTTTATTCGGTCCGGAATTTAAAGTTGTTTCGTGAAAATTGGGATTTAACTCATCCGATTGCTTTGACACTGAAAGTTGTGCTTAGTTTTCGGATGGGAGAATGCGATCTTTTCAGGGAAGGGACGAAACAGAAAATGTACCCGTGGGGTTTGAGAGCTTCGCGAGTGGAAGGGAAAAAAAACCATAAAGCTTGGATCGCTATAATACTGCTGGAGAGGGGAAAAATACACGGCGAAGGGACGTTTTGTCCGACGATTTTTTTGCGTCGTTTATTTATCTAGGATCTTGAAACAATATTTTCGTGCATTAAGTGAAATTGTTCTCGCCGATTAATATTTACATACATTTTCAGAGTTGAGAATTGATAATTGAAATAATGTTTTTTTTTACATTGATATCTAGATATGTTCGTATTGTCGTATTGCGGGAAGAGTTTTTTCTGGACACTTGTGGAAATATCTTGATGATTGTTCGTTGTGGAGTGAGTTATGTGAGTTCTAGTTAGAGGACGGTTTATGAAATAAGTCTTTATTAAATATTAATAGATAGATTGATGTAGGTCAACGACTAAGGACTACCTTGGATTTCAGACTCAGACTTTCTTTGACCTGGACTTACTTATACTTCATTTAATTTAAATTTAGACTTTGTTTATTTAGGTGCGATATCAATGCAAGTCCTTAATGTTGGTTTTGCTGTCGTATGAGCTTTAGCTCTTCTGGCATTGTACATTTGAAACTTATAATTATGAGAGTCTCACCTTATTTGAAAGAAGACTGTTGTTTTTAACTGTCAATGAAAAGTTACCCACTTTGATACGTCATTACTAATCCTAACAATGTGTAGTAATAAAAATAGTCACAACAGGGTGCTAAAAGAGTCTATAGTCTTATCATTACAACTGTTTACAATAACCGATCGGACACAACAAAATATAATAAAAGATCTTAATATTTCTGGTAAACTGTATTAGTTTAAGAATTAGTTGTAAAATGGAAATGTACGTCGTAAGGATCACGTAGTTACAATAATATTTAGAAAATAAAGGAATGATAAGATAATTATCGTTTATAATAACAATGGTAAATATTTATATATTTTAAGTATCACATAATTTACTAATTATTAAAATTCTCAGATTTAATAAACACACTTTTAATTATCAAAAAGGCAATTGAAACTTGAATATACTCGTATAATTAATCTGTACATTGCGGCACTTTATAGAAGTCTCATGCGTTTCAGTATGTACGCATGTGCTTTGGTGGTTGCAGCAGGACGGCTTCTATTACTATTTTAACAGTAACTTGTGACTGTTAAACAAATAAACAAAAGATATTTATAGAACAATAATTAACCAATTCTAAAAAACAACTGTTCCAAAGCACTATTCACACTATCCAACAAAAATGAAAGTACATAAATTTTTGGATTCATTGTAAGTTGCATTTATTTAAGCTGTTGTGGCACCACTGGGTATGAGACGACCATATGAATAAGGTGAAGTTCTTCATCTTCCCACTTCACACTACTCTCTTAGCTTGTGCATAGCACAAAGGCGCCAGTCTTCGCAATAAGGTGAAGTTGAAAATAGTGAAGTCGACAGAGAGAATATGAGAAAAAAAAAGTATTATTAAAAAACCGATGATTTCATTTAATTACCACCACAACTTGGTCCTTCGTCGCAACTAAAGCTTTATTAACTATCAAAGTAAATTGTAAGAAATTCTTTCATATCTGAAATGTTGACTAAATATACAAAAGCAAATTTGTTCTTCATATAATATAAGATCAGCATTCTTTTTGTTCATATAAAGAAGAGGAATAGCTTCTTTTTATTAATAAATACTAACTATTAAGAAATATGCAAGAAAATATTATATTAGTAAATGTCCCGTTCTAAGTTAAACTTCTATGGCCTAGTGATTATCAGTGCTAACCAAACATAAAACCATCACTTTTTATGCTCTTACTCCGGTTTTTGTTGTAAACCATATTTAATTACTCACTCACTCATAAGACAAGTAAAATTTAACTCTTGTGCGGTTTTCAATACTCTTTTCAGTTTGAAAATACGAATACAATATTATAAGATGAATCAAAATAATAACGAACTTCAACTTCAACTTTAAGGAATACAAGCAGAGTTGATAGAAAATACGGTTGTATGGACTCACGATGTCCAGTATGTTACAAAGATAAATTCATTTCTGCTAGGAGCAGATCCTATTACACCAGAAAACTTAACGGTCCTTATTTCCTGAAGATTTTATACAATTTGTAAATACTCCACAATTCCGGCCTCAAAAGGTTAACTAAAGATGAAAGGTGCTAAAGAATGCTTATTATCAAATTTGTAATGTTAGTACTTAGTGGTAAATTATAAATTTATCCAACTTATATGTTAATTTTATATCTCTTAACATATCAGCTTGTATGCACCTTTAGAATTAATCTTTATTGTAGAACGAATGCTAACAGACCATATCGCACACAATTCCGGCCTCAAAAGGTTAACTAAAAATGAAAGGTGCCAAAGAATGCTTATTATCAATTTTATAATGTTAGTACTTAGTGGTAAATTATAAATTTATCCAACTTATATGTTAGTTTTATGTCTGTTAACATATCAGCTTGTATGCACCTTTAGAATCAATCTTGATTGCAGAACGAATGCTTGCAGACCATAGATAAAAAAGAACTAGAATTATGATTGGTAGCAGGAACAAAAAAAGGCGTGTGCAAATAATTGCAAGAATTGGCATTAATCTGGCGTAGTCATTGGGATTCAGGCCGGGCCTCGGGTACTTGGGAAAAATGTCTTCTTCCTGAAGGCACGCACACTATAACTCTCGCTGTCGCTCTTCCCTTGGGAGGATTTATGTCGTCGTTACGGTCGTATTCGCGAAGGCGTCCGTGTGGCGACGTCCCTTAGGTGTTGTGCCCTACCAAATTGCAATCTGCCACACACCGTCTCGGGGCTGCCGTTCGAAGGAAACCCCGGGGCACCCCCAGAGCACCAAACCACCCCACAGAGCTGACCGGAATAATCGGCCGCTCGGCATTGTATTTATGCCCCGTGCATGCGATTCATTCTAAACGCCTCGCCGAAGATGAAATATCGTCCTATTCCCAAACGCTACACTCTCATACTCTCGTACACATACAGACAAATACACCATCTCTTCGCATCCAAATACACACACACACACAATCACGTCAATGATTTATCATGGATTCGAAACCTCCCATCCCGTCCTCCCCCCCCCTGTTCAACTTCGAAAGCAAACTTTTAAGTTTCCATCCATCTATACGTGCATATAAATATTTGAAAAAAAAATAGATGATAAACATACATCATCCTTTAATCTATCTTTGCCGGAGTGATATTATATTTTGAATTTCAAATTTAATAACCCATCGCGAATAATTCATCCGAACGCAAAATTCGGGACATGTGCACAATGTAAATAGTGGAGAAAAAAATAATATAAAATAATATATGGATGAAAGCAAAATAGATGCGGAATGTTTTATTATCTGCGGTTCCATAGTCATGCAAAACACAACTATATATTTCACTTAGAGCGACCGATGCTCCAGAAATGAGGACGTAATGTTTCGTACTTTGCAAGGAAAATCATATAAATATCATCAACGATGACATTGTTACATGCGAATTAATGCTAGTTTTTTTAACATTACTTTTTGTTTATTATGACTAATTATAAGAGTAGTAAACAAAATTGGTTGCTTTTTCCTGATGTTAAGTGCTGTTGATATTTTGTACAATATTTTCAATTATTTAAGAAAGCTAAACTGAATTACATGTTAATGTAATAAAATATAGAATTTTTAACTGATTAATTACTTAAAAAATATATATAATTAACATTAGACCATCTTAAAGGTAAAATATATTGGTAAATGTGTTTATTTATTCATCAAATTTCTTCCATTACATTTGAAGAAAACAATATTTTTAGATTTAATATGAAAATTTATTTTGTTTCTTAATGATTTGTCTTAAGATATTTTTTATATACGACAGAAGAACAGTGAGCTATAACCCTTTTAATTATTTGTCTTAACTTATTTTTATATAGGACAGAAGAACTGTGACCAACAGCCCTTTGTTTGAAGCAAACAATCTATGTTATTAAGAGCTATAGACCATAAGTCTTTATAATTCAATATATAAAATTCAATAAATTTTTCACTATAATTTGAACGTAAAAAACTGTAATTAGTAACTAGATCATTGTTTCTCAAACTATGCATTATGACTCAAAGCGATATGAAGAACTTTAGAAATAAAACTGTAGAAAAACTACAAATGTATACCTGGAAAAATTGTTATCAAAAGTTTGTAATACTTGAAATTCTATGCAAATTACTTGTTGATTTCAAGTGCAAGAACACATTAATGACATTTTTATGCAATTTACTTGTTGATTACTTATTTTCTTATTTGTCGACATATTTTGTAGAACTAACATAAAAATACTTTATTTTTTTCATGTTTTATTAACTTTTAATTATTTCTCTTATTGTTTTTCGGGAATACCAATTAAATGTAAGTTTAAATTAATTTACGTATTTCATTTTGAGGATCGGCTTTGGTTGTGGAGGAAGGTTTAGCGGTTAAAGCTGCGAAACTTCGGGCGCAAAAATGACAGAATAATAGGTGTTCAGTAGTTAATTTGCATTAATTATCAACTTTCGGCGAAGCAGCTAAGTGTTTATTTTCGGTTCGGGAGGGTTGTGAGGAGAGAATGAGTGTGGGGTGGTTGGTCGGCGATCGATGGTTGTGGACCAGGTGAGTAATTGTTGTGTGACGAATAGGAGACAGCTTTGGAACAATTGATCGGCTGTGCGAGAAACTTGGGCTGACGAATAATCTGCGTTTATGAGAAATACGAACTTTCTCACGTTGCTAGGGATTAGTGCAGCAGGAAGAGGCGCCGAGGGACGCGAAACCGAAAACACTTTTCTCAACTTTCAAGGAAAAGCCCCGGCCTCCTCGAAGCCTGGACTCGGCCACAAAGCCCGAATAACAAGTAATTATTATGTGAACAAGCGCTGATATACTATCTTCTCTTACAATTTCATTATTTACATGCTCAGCTACAAATAAAAGAAATTTTATCTTGCAAAGGTAACTCGTATATTCTCGTTACAAACTTTACCTTTTCAATGTTACACAAGTAGTTTGAAATAATTATCAATTTTAATTTTATATGTTCATTTTTGCTGATGATACAGCAATTTTAGCATCGGATGAGAATCGAGCAGTAGCATCTGAATATATGCAGGAAAATTTAGACAAACTACAGAAATGGCTTTAAAAATGGAGAATTTCCGCTAATGAAATGAAATCTGTACATATTACATTCACACTAAAGAAAGAACCTGCTCAACAGTTAGACTAAATGGACAAAATTTGCCCAAATCAACTAAAGTCAAATACTTAGGTATGCATCTCGACAGAAGGCTTACCTGGGAAGACCACATTCAGGCTAAGAGGGAACAATTTGAAATAAAGTTTAGAAAACTCTATTGGTAATTAGGACAAAAGTCGGAATTATCAGTGGACAATAAACTATTAATATACAAGGTAATCTTAAAACCAGTATAGACATATGGTATCCAATTATGGGGTGTAGCCAGCAAATCGAACATACACACTATCCAGAGATTTCAATCAAAATACCTAAGAAATATCATCAGGGCACCGTGGTTCATGACAAATAGGCAAATACATGAAGACATCCATATAAATTTTGTTCAGGATACAATACCTATGTTTAGTAGCAGATACACAAATAGACTGGAATAACATAATAATGTTCTGGCTATTGACTTACTTGACATCAGCAAACCAACAAATAGACTTAAGCGTTATAAACCACTAGATTTAATTTATAGATTTAAGTAACTGATTTAATGTTTATATTCATAATAATGGTAAACATCCACTGGGATAGTTTATATGATCAAAGTCACCCGCGACCAAATTTACTTATTGTTCAACTTGAGGTTCATTTAAAATCTCATTGATGATACGAATTATGAACTTGAGCTTTTCACCGAGAAAAATGTTTAGTATCATTTGCAAAATTTCAAATTAATTCAAATAAAGTAAGCTATTGCTATAATTGATTTATGCATTTATGCTTTCACTACTGAATGTAAAAGCTTTACAATAATAATAATCTTTATTAGTCACAATGGACCTAACTCTTTTCGCCCATTGACACAATCAATATATATGGTTAAATATTACACACATACAAAACACACATTACAATTTACATTGTTTTATTCAATCAATAAGATTGACATAGACCAATGATTGCTTACCTTTAACATAAGTGATACGACAAGACATTTTGGGTGACACGTCTCGTCGGAGTTCATAATTATGAAACTAGAATCGATTTTTTGTAATTTTCTCTCATAAACGTTTTTCAATCTTGAAAAAAACAGTCTTGTGCAACCAAATTTTACTAATTTGATATGTACGTATTCAAATAAAGTAAGCTATTCGAATTTTGACATACCGATGTCAAAAGGTTCGTCGACTTAGACTTGATCCAATAACTGTAAATAGCATAATAGAAACGCCGGTACAATGATTTATTTGTTTGTTATCGTCCATTACGAATGAAAATAGTGTAATAGTAATGTACAGCAAATAGGAAGATCAATGAAATATAAATAAACAATAATCGTGATAGGGCCATCAACGATAGTGTGTAATATTCATTATTTAGAGGAAAGAAAGGAGTGAAAAGAGTTAAAGGCTATTACAGTAATAGGACTCCATTGTGGTTTGTTTACGACCGTAGCTTACAATAATATACATACGACCTGATAGGCAATGCATTTAAGCCTCTCTTTCGATACACACACACATTTATATATAACATATATGCTAGGTTTTATGTTCATATACTTCTTTCTTGATTAAAAAGATACGGTTGTATAATTTTGCGGCACGCGAGTTCTGTGTGTGTGTGTGCGCGCTTGTTGCACATACAGAGTTTCTAAGGGCGGGCGAAGAAAAAAGTACGAGAAGCGAGAAGGAGCGAACCTGCGGTGGGCCGAGGTCGGAGAGAGCGAGAGGGAATGTATAAATTACATTTGTGCGTGGATGTTCCAACATTCGCGTGTCTTTGAAAAGCAAACGAAAAAGTTCCTTTCGTACCGTCGAGCTGTTTCCTTTTATTTTCTTTTTTTTTGCTGTTTCCTTCTCCTTTTATCGATGATTATAATTGCTTCAGGAACTAATTTACCCCCCTGTGTGTGGGTGTCCGTTCCTTTTTTTTTGCTCTTGCTTTCTTTCCTTCTTTTTCTCCTTATCCTGCGCTTTCGTCCCTCTTCTATGTTCTTGCCCTGTATAGGTAATTTATCACTCTGCGTTTCGTTTAATGAGTATTTCAACATACACGTTAGAATTCTTAATATTAGAGGAAAACTTGTTAAAATTATACCTATAACAGTTTTTTAGACTTTTCATTAGAAAGAAAACATAATTCACGTTTTTCACCATTCGCATTTCAGATCTTTAAACTTACACCAAAGAGAAGGTATAACAACCGATTTTTCCAATTTAAATTAAAAAGGAAATTATTATTCCGTCTATATTTAAAAGAAAAATCTATTAACATTTTACACTTTGAATGGGTTGTAAAAATAAATTAAGCAAAACCTCATATTAAAAATATATACATAAAACAATTAGACAATTTTACCATTTTCCATACTTGAAAACTTGGTTGTGGAACATCAAGTTTACAAAAATTTTCTTAAAAGACTTTACCTCAGGAAGTTTCCGAAATGTAAAATTGTCTGGTCATTTGAAACAATGCTATTGCGGCTTGTTTGGACTTTCCTTTGTAATTCTCTGCAAATTGTTTTAGTTTGAAATTCTTTTAAAAATAACATCCGTTTGGCATGAAATTCCAACAAAAGTCGTATACCAAATAACAATTTTCACTCCAAACTGGATATATATCAAGTTGAAAGAGTACCGAAGTATTACTGTAATTCTATTTCTTTGAGTATAAAAACGAGTTTGAAAATACTAAATGCTGTCCTTTTTCCCAATACAAATGAAACATAAATCAAAATTACTTCAATTGAAAAAATAATGGATTTGGTTGCAATATTTACATAAAAAATTGTAATAAACAATGATAATTAAAAAAAAATATAATTAAACAATTATAGTTACTAATTTAGCGAATTATGATTTAATTAAACATTTCTGCATTTTCCATAATTTTTGGCTAATAGATTTGTTTTCATAAATAAAACATTTTGCATATAATAAATTCATTACTTAATATCACCTCTTCTGAAAAATATTTTCTTGAACTTTACAATATGTTTGTATCTTGTCTCATTTATATCAAATATTATGCAAGAAATATGTAGATTCAATACTTATACACAATTTGTAATCATATGTAATGAAATTAAGAGAGTTGCAATATTATTTTTTGATTAAATGATGTAAATTCTTTCTGCTCATGTTAAATTGTTGTTTTCTGTGTAAAAAAATATAATAATTTATACCTTACAGTAGTTAATACATATGTTTATTCAATGTTGATTAACTAATTTTCCTTCAATCTTGAATTCTTAATTATTTATATAAATTTGATTAAAGTGTAAAGTCTAAAGTTTTGGGAGATACTTTATTCTTAATTTGTAATAATATTTAGTTATAATTATAATTACTTTCTCCACTTTTTTTTAAACATTTCTCATGCAAGATAGCATTTCGGACTGACGAATTCCCTTTTTTGAATCCTCACTTTGTATCTGTTCTTCCCTGCGTGAAACGACACTCGGGCACTTCTAATTATTCTATGTTTGCTAGTCTGCCTTAAGAGTATTTGCTGAATCTGAAATGCTAATTTCCTCGTTCTCTCCCCAATTGTAAACGCTGCGATGCGGCAGCCTCTCGTCTCCCTTTCTCCTTTCCTCCCAAAAAAAAACTCTGCCAAAATCATGAGTTGTCTCTCTTCCTCGCCCTCATTCTCTCCCATCTCCAGCGACGACAGTTTTGTAACTAAAACCAACCCCCCTTACGTAATCAACGCAGAGATGGAAAAACAATGTTAAAAAATTAGAGAAATGTGGACCCGAATAACTCCACAGTCGGAATCAAATGCGATCATCGATCAGCAAGACTGCCATTCATTATTGTTGATAATTTAATAACGATCGCACGGGCCATTGTTCCCAGATGCATAAATAAATCTTGCCCGGAGCGCAAAAAAAAAGTTTCCCTTCTCGTTGCCGCTCCTCCGCCCCTCGGAAACCCTCCGGAGACGTTTTTATATCGTTCTGTGCGCGTAAAGTGCCCATATATTAAAGGTTAATGTGTTTTTGTGTCGTCTTCTCAGTTGCACATTTTTTTTGGGGGGGCGCTGTTTCGCTGTTCCGCTTTTCTCCCCCTTAAACGAGTGGAATTTTAATTCTGCGGACAATCTAGATGTCTCCCTTTTATCACTGCCCCAACGAACTATGCAAACGCATTGCTCACTCCTCAACAGCAACAACATCTTCTTCGCTCATCCAATTCTTTAGATCACATGAGTAATTTGTGATTTGTTTATTTAGTACCACACCTGTTGGTTCATGTACATTTCTTCTTTGATTAATGTAATCACTGATCTTTATTATATAATAACAAACTTTGTATGTTACTTTCAGTTTGTAGACGAACCTACAATACACCTGTTTTTAAAGACTAAGAAAATACTTTGAATTACAATTTTACATTGGTTTTTATTATTTTTTTTAATCATTTATGATCATTGATCTGTCAGAATATCAAAAAACTTAAAATTAAAACTGTCACATCATTGACATTTGATAATGTATTAACACGTTGACAGTAGGAACAAGTGAAGTTAGAAAATTGACACTAATTGTTTTACAACCACTGAAGCTGCAAGTCTTGTAACAGGAAAACGATATTCAACCTAAAAAATTGTTTCCAAAACATGACACTAGGCTTCTACTTGTACGCCAGTAAATGCACATTCGTGCCGCAATTGCCGTAGTGTCTAAAAACGACCATTTGGCGGTTATTGCCGTCATGCCACATAGTGAACTTTGCTTTGACGGCTATAGACGCAAGGATCCGTCAACGTGTTAAAAGACAGTGACAGAAATTGATATGAACGTAGGTTATATAAGTCACATAAGGGCAGCTGTCATTGTTTGTGTCAATCACTCAATTGAAACCACAATATATTTATTGGGTAGTTCAACAAAATGTCAAAATGTTGAGAAACGCTGGTTTCTATAATATTCAATTTATGTTATTTCAAAAGAAGTAGAGTATAACAACCTTTACAGAATATTTTAATAGTGAACACTGTTAATTTTTCATAGAATCTGTTACTAAAAATATTTATTAACTTATTAATTCATAATTTGATTCTTAATTCTTAGTATTTACACTTTAAACTATTAATTAAATGTATTTTTTTTCTTTTTTTTGTATATTTTAAAACTAAATTACAAAAATCTAAGTTTACGTTGATAATTTATATTATAATGTACAGAATTATTCGTATATGTAATTGTGTCTTGTATAAGATAATCCATAAATATATTTATCAAGATTTTTTTCAAGAATTTCGAACCAAATATTCATTATTTCATAATCAGTTACGTGTATGATCTTTTACATCACAAATTACAACAAAAATATATGAAGTTATAAAATTGTGTTGTTAAAAATATCGTTTTGTTTTTGTAATAGTACAATTTGAAATATGTATTATTTCAAAATCTTATTGATTTTTAAGGTGATCTGCTACATAATGAGTTAATCCTATAAAATATATTTATATTACATAATATGTTCACATAAAACATATTTGATTTCAGAAATAAACAAATAATTGATAAACCTAACAAACATTTATGAATTACAGGTAAATTAAGACGTAATTAATTTAAAACAAATACATCAATACCTCGTATAGTGCGGATAATTGATTTCACTTTTTCTTAAAGGACTAATCAAGGACTTTACTACTAGAAGGGGACTTGACTGTACAAAGAAAAACAAATATATACTAATATAGTAATTGCAATTTATTTTTTAATTATTCCCAATTGTAATTTACTAATTTTATATTTAAACCGTACTATATTGAATTCGGACTAATCGAAGCGAAGTAACATGCGAAGTTTTGTTGAATCAAGTTGGCTTTCCTAATAATTATTATTATATTTATATCTCATGTTGAAATGTAATAAAGTTTATCCAATTAATCTTAAAGTTCGAATAAAATAGATAGACAATAAAATAAGTCAACCAAATGCCATTAAAGAATTTCTTTTATTTCACTGTAAATAATTTGATTAGAAAAAGGGTGAAACTTTTGTGTTTGTGAAATAAAAAGCTAGGAATTCCAATGGTTAATGTTAAGTGATAAATCAAATGTAGCAGAATTTAAACCTCGCAACAGCAAACTTTTTTTTATATATGTATATATTTGGTATATATTAAAAAAAGGGTGGAATGAGAAGGAGAGAAAGAGCTGAAATGGTATTCTGCGTTTTCGATTTCGACGCCGTAATTTAGGGAAAAACATCGCCCGTTCACTCTGCTGCCATTCCAATCATTGGGAATGGCTCGCAATTTATTTTGTCCCCGCGCACACTTTTCCATCTAACTCCCTTATTTCATCCTTGCTCCCCTTTCGCGTCCTATCGCTTTCAATTTTCATAAAACGAATGTATCTCGAATCGTAAACAATCGCGAAACGAAAAACAAACACATCTGATTGTAGCGCCGCTGAATCGATCCTGTTGTGTTGATAATAGTATTTTCGGCTTACGGTTGAAAGAGGAAGTTTACGCTCGTTCCAAAACTCATTTACAAATTGGAGTAATTTGTTTATCTGTGATCATGTTCCAATTACTACTAGTTATTTCATAAATGCAGCATATACTAATTCACAAGTATTTTATGAAACATTACACCCATACCTCGCTTGACGGCCTAGATACGTTCCACGAAACTTGGCCGTAAAGCGAAAAGCCGTATAAGGAATCAATTATTGCGCTTGCGCAAGATTGGCAATATGTAGATATATCGATATTGATAAAAAGTTTTTTTGCCGTTATAGCGAAACATTTTAGGCCGTAAATCGAAAACGTGACTTAATTGAAGAGGGCCGTATACAAATTGTTACTTAAATACAATGTGTTTTGTTGTTCCAAATGATATTTTGTATTGTAGCAATTTATGTAAGTTATTTCTTTCAAGCTTTTCATTACATGCAACTGGTAATGTGTATCAACAAGTACATTAAAAATGTATATTGTAAAACAATAAATTACCTGTTGATAAAAAAAAACATTTGTATATTATGGTTTAATGATGAAATTGTATGTGTAACTGAGAATAGTCATACGAATTTCTGTACGTTCTTAGATGTTAAACTACTATGACCAGAATGTCTTCTTTGATAATAAGATTTTTCTATTATTGTCTAATTAAACCATCACATTCTGCATTCCATAAATTATTAAAATCGAGATTTTTTAAATCGATAAATTGAATTACAAGGATATCTTCATTAGATTATAAATGAAGCTTCAAATTCATAACATTTTCTTTATCTTGTTGCACTACTTCTAGTTATATTATGTTTTGCCTTGCAATATTTTGTGATATTAAATGGGTTTTGAAATTGCTGACTTCAAAAGGCTGTTGACGCAAGTCTTTCAATCTTACTGACTTTATTATACGTCATCAGAGGTAATGTAAATGTACGTTTTTACTTTATCAACTTGTTCGTAAATACAGTAAAGTTAACAAAATTACCTATTTATCGGACCAAAAGACGCACCTTTGTTATATAGAAACAAAACGACTTAAAATGGGGTGCGCGTTATTCGGATAAAAGATATTATTCAAATTTGAATACGATGCTCTATTTAGTAGAAATTTTGTTGCATTAAATAAGTCTTGAAATTGCTATCTAGCTATTAAATCGAAGCTTCGGTATCAGAGGTAATGTTTACCTAATTATGATTTGAGAATTTATCAAGTTGTTCGTAAATGCATTACACGTTGTAAACTTAACAAACAAAACTTTTAACTCGGTAGTGTTAAATTGTAAACTACGATTACAAAATGCATTTCTTTACGAATGATTATTTGAAAAATATACAATATGCAAAATTGTATTGATAAAAAGAAAACCGATTACGTTTTCCATCTGCGCAATCTGCAAAATTCCATGAACGAGAAATGTCAACAGTGTTCGTCTGTTTGCCAACAGAATATAATTTGGGCATATTTGAGTTCGACAATTGGGTCGAAGAAATATGAAATCAAATAAATACACAGATACACGGATTTTTTTGTGTGTGCGCTGAAACGGGGGATGAGAGATGAACAGAGGAGCAAAAAAGGAAAATAGAGACAAAACGCGGGGCGACAAAGCAATTTGTCGCCCCTATCGTGTTTTTATAAGATTTATGCGGGATAAATATAAAATGCGGGCGCTCTCCGACCACCGCAATTCCATTTCAAATATGTTAAACTGAGGATCACAATTATTCGTCAAACAGATTTACTTATTTACATCAGTCGACAGCATTCAAACAGTTCACTATTGTTTTCTATCATATACAAACTAGATTATTTAATAATTATAGAAAAATATTGTAAAAGGATCTACTTCATTTGCCCGTCAATCATTTCCCCGACGCTCATTAGCCCGACATCCGTTAGCCTGACTGTATTGAAGTCCCGACATCCGTTAGCCCGACTTTATTGAATTCCCGACATCCGTTAGCCCGACTGTATTGAAGTCCCGATATTCGTTTTCCTGACTGTATCGAATTCCGGACATCCGTTATCCCGACATCCATTAGCCCGACTATATCAAATTCCCGACATCCGTTAGCTCAACAATCGTTATCGCAAACATTTAATTAGATTTTGGATGTTGTGCAACGATGTTGATAAACAGTGCCAACACTATACGCTGCATGTCTTAAACAGACATGCTAAATGCATGTCAATTGAAGAATTAAGCGAGAGAAGGAAGAAGATAGTTGAGTAAAAGATGAAATAGTTGGGATTTCCTTAATGTCCGAAAGGACAGATTGTAAATGTCGTGGCAACCAGACACACACCAAATAAAAAAGTAAAATTTATCTAGAGTAATTCCTTCAAAGGCCATACTGTTCTTCAAAGACACTACTCTAACCGCAGACCGAAGAAGTTTGAGCTATGTTTACAATCTTCAAGAAGTCTCCAAATATATTGGAGAAGGGGTTATTGAAGCAAGATATCTGCATAGTGAGAAGAACATTGAAAATGAGGATTGATTAATTTGAATATAGCTGTATGTTTAAGATACGTATAATCTTCACACTGTTTACCAATATCCATAATCTAAGAAAATGTTCGCGATAACGAATGTCGGGACTTTGATGTAGTCGGGATAACGGATGTCAAGAATTTGGTATAGTTGGGATAACGGATGTCGGGCTAATTGATTGACGGGAAGTCTAATGTCGGGACTTTGAGCGGGACCGATTGTAAGACCGATTACCAGATACCTTTATTTAAGTTGTTAGTCTTGAAAGAAGTGTCTTAGACTTAGATAGGGGTACCAACGAAGAAGAAGAAGGTCTTAATAGATAATTATTACCATAAGAGCGAAATATAACTCTTAGTAAGAAACCATGAGCTCAACACGTGTATAGTTGTCTTCTTACTAAAAACACTATCTGTACAACAAAACTACTTAGAATATTCTGAATTGATATTCTTGAGTCTTTGAGGGGTCAATTTTCCACATTAACATAACTACAAGATCCTGACCTTCTATACACTACTATAAACTATTTTTAAGGCATCGACTAAACTAAACTATTATTTTTAAATTTAAATTATGAACATAATAATTATAAATCACATATAGATTTACAATTCCAACTTTGATCAGTATGTATTTGTTTCTCAATTATTAGGATATTTTAGAAGCCAGCAGAATTAACTTCAAGGAAAGGGTTTGTAATATCATCGATTGTCTTAAAATAAAGTTGTAATCGATGAAAGTTGTATTCATGAAAGGCAACTGGTAATACCAATTAATATAGGGAAATATAAATTCTCCAAACATAATTTCGTTCGACAATGCCTGCCTTTTATTTTGTGGAAATGAATGGGTAAACAATTGATGACCAAGAACTCTAATGAATATTAGATTTGGTGGCGTACACGTAAATACCCGGCAAACATTATACCACATATAACATATATATATATATTCCTTCATCCCTCCTTTACATACGCAACGTTCTTTTATTCGTGAATACGTGTGCATATGGAAATTACAAGGGGTCGACGAGAATCGTAATTTGTATACACAGGTCCTATTATATTATTTTTTTTCAACGTTTGTTTGCTGCTGCCTTTCTGGTACGTATTCCTTCCGCCGTCCTCCATATAGATATTGTAATTATATTTTTCAAGTTAATCTTTCATAAGGCGAAACTAGCAGCAGCTTATAATTTTCTCGAAATTCAATTGCATATCACATGCATACCCATCGATATTCTGTCTTTGAATAAAATATGATGAACAAGGTTAAACGGATTAAAACCATGTAATTAGGAGTACTACGAATCGAATTTAGAGTTCGGTTCATGAACTTATTCTGTTATGTAATAGAATGGTATTGGGAACACCGTTGATGTTGGATGTGTGATTTTTTATTAGTTTAATAATAACTTTAATAAATAATGGTTAAATTTGATTGAGTACCATCTTCTAGGTCTTTGTTGTTCTTTAGCTTTCCCATCTAAGACTGTATTGCTCTTTGGATCTTCATTTAAGACTATGTTGTTCTTTAGCATACCCCAACTAGGACTAATTACATATATATCATAAACTAGGTGGGAGTTATTATTTGGTAAAGAATTCAATACTCTAGCATTCTCACAGGAATAGATTCGTTGATTCTAGATCTTGCGGTGATAACTCTTATTTGTAGGTACGTATGCGAAATGCTTGTCGATTTGGAATGTCAGGTACAGTGTTAAATATAATTGTAATGGTTGGACACAACAGTTGTGTCATTTCATTATTCATGAGAATCATTATTCAAAGGCTGCACATAGCAGAGCTGACCCAACCTCGGTTCTCAGAAAATTGAGACAGTTTCGTTCTAGTGTATTACAAAGCTCTAAGCCGAATTTTAAAGAAGTCTTTAAAATTGGGAACACCATTATACGTGTGCCATGACTTAAGCCAAAGACAAACAATACATTTTATTATTATTAATTACAATAATTTTTCTTTTTTTTTATAAAATTCAACCAAACGCAAAGATAAAATTAAAGATAAAATTTAATCTGGTCTTTATTCCCCGTTTAAATATCTTAACTATTTCCATTGTCGAATTGATTATACAATTTTAATGCACAATATGCTAAAATATATATAAAATAATGAGACAAATAATTTTGTAAACAAATTTAAATTACTATAATAATGGTTCGTGCAATTAATCCTACTAATATCCCACACATAATTGTTTTTTTTGGGTCCTTATCTCTTTAAACTTCGGAAGATTCTGATTCCGTGCAAGATATTATATGTTTAAGTATATTGATGTCAATTTTTAATTGAAATGTGCTACTTACTTCACTTTAATATAACTTTCAGACTAACAACAAATCGATACATTTCCACTTTGAGAATTGCAAAGTGACTGATATTGGTATAAATAGCCATGATAGAAAATTATTTTTATTTTGAAGACAACAAAAATGAAATGTATTCTATTTCACCTTTACTAATCGTTGTAAAAGTCATCAGATCATTCCGGAAAATGTAAAAATTCAGTATTATATTTTAGTATTTAGTATTATGAATACTTCTATAAGAAATAGTATTGAAAATCTTAATAATTAATTAATTTTAGCGGGATGTCTATCGTCTATGATACAATGATCGATTTTAGAAGTTAAATTTTAATCTTAATTTTAATGTTTACAAGTTAAAACGTGACCCTTTAGACTATCATTAACAGGTATATTGAAGCATCGAAAATAAGGCTTTAAGAAAGTTTTCAAAAATAGAGACATATATAATTGCCATAGTAATAAAATAAACTCAAATGGTTTGAACCTAACCTGGTTTTTACCTGCTTCGT
>JAFMTC010000129.1:509299-535352 GCA_018845635.1 Nicrophorus orbicollis
ATAATATTCAAGATTCTTAGTTTAAACCCAGCAGTTCCCATTCGTTCCCACATCGTTGATGGAGAGCTGAGCCAGCTGAGAAATCGGAAGCGTCGCTGATGCTGGCTAGTTGGGCTCCGCTTGATGAGTAGGCCAGTAGTTCTGCTTGGGCTAAACTCTCTTAACAGCGTTGAAATTGCTGTCTTAGCCATGTCTTCTTCTGCGATGCGGATTTGATTAAAGGCTCGCTCCAGGTCTAGATTAGGAAGTGAAGTTCTACAAGTTGCTGGTGCTTTTATGTGATTGGAATTTCTTCAATGCAGAGTGCACTTGTGACGTCAGTTTATTTAGAACTCTTTTTTGCTGTGGACAGGGTGCTTGCTTATAAACTTTTCTGGCACTACGTTTTTCTCTAATTAGCTTGTGGATGTTTGGTGATATTTTAGTGATCTGCATGGAATTGGCTGACGACTTCAATGATATATTCAAATGACACGTCTTTCAAAACTGCAATATCGACGACGTCGGCTTCTTGAGTTGCATCAAAGCTAGTTGGTAAGTCAGGTCTCATCATCATGACATTTTTATCTCTCATAAGCTTCAAGAGTTTACGTCCTTTAGAGTTAGTTACATTACTATTCCAGACTTAATGTTTGGAGTTAATATATCCGGCTATCACAACAGATTGGTAGGAGTCTATGAGTTTTTTAAGGTCAGCGGTTAATAGACTTTCTTTTGAGCAGTTGTGCACAGCGTACAAGTATAGCTTGCTGACATCAGCTAAATGTTTTGCGATACCACTTGCTTCTATATTCAAGAAATGCGGTAAAGTAATTGGTTGATGGTGCACCTTTCTGTCTCTAATTCCTTGGAGTGGAAGAATGGTTACGTGCGAATCTATTACTCATTAACGGAACATACTTAAAACCCTCTAACAATGTCAGAATAGCAAACTACAAGGAGTATAGAAATGACAGACACAGGACATCTAGTAGAAGCACAGCGATATACGTCAGAATATATTTGCACCATCAACCAATTACTTTACCACATTTCTAGAATCTAGAAGCAAGTGGTATCGCAATACATTCAGCTGATGACAGCATGCTACACTTGTACACTGTGCACAACTGCTCAAAAGAAAGTCTATTAACCGCTGACCTTAAAAAACTCATAGACTCCTACCAATCTTTTGTGATAGTCGGATATCTTAACTCCAAACATCGAGTCTGGAATAGTAATGTAATTAACTCTAAAGGACGTAAACTCTTGAAGCTTATGAGAGACAAAAATATCATGATGATGAGACCTGACTTACCAACTAACTTTAGTGCAACTCAAGAAGCCGACGTCGTCGATATTGCAATTTTGAAAGACGTGTCATTGGAATATACCATTGAAGTCATCAGCCAATTCCGTGCAGATCACTAAAATATCACCAAACATCCACAAGCTAATCAGAGAAGAACGTAGGGCCAGGAAAGTTTATAAGCAAGCACCCTGTCCACAGCAAAAAAGAGTTCTAAATAAACTGACGTCACAAGTGCACTCTGCATTGAAGAAATTCCAATCATATAAAAGCACCAGCAACTTGTAGAACTTCACTTCCTAATCTAGACCTGGAGCGAGCCTATAATCAAATCCGCATCGCAGAAGAAGACATCGCTAACACAGCAATTTCAACGCTGTTAAGAGAGTCTAGCCGAGGCAGTGCTACTCACCCACCCAATAAGTTTAAACTAGACTTCTTGAATATTATTTAACACTTTCAACACCTATTTTTCATGTAGTCCGCTGTGTTGTCGAATTCTGGCTATTCACTCGCTGATAAAAATTCGTCAGGTAGTCGAAATGGTTATCCGTAAACCATCTCTGCTGCAGACGATTGCAAGTCCTTTCGCCATGCCGCAAAATATAATTGTAATGGTTGGACACAAAAATTAATTCCTTTTTATTCTCTAAATATGCACGTATATATTTTGGTATTATGCTGGGGTGCTGGAAATCAGCTTTTCGGCTTCGAGGGTAGCACTGCGGTGGCCCCGGTTTACCGCCGTGTTACTTCGCATAAATAATCATCGTCGACATCGAAATAAGGGAGATTATACAGATAAATCGCAAAGCACATATCTGGAAAGCTACACCGAAAGCCGCACGCAGATCACTAACTCGGATAACTGCGACGCATTTATCAACTTGCAACGCTGATGACATCTCATTAGCCTTTCCAATGACCAAAAGGGTTCTAGCATTAACAAAAAAGCTTCCCAATTGCATTTGCTCGAATGTGCATGCATAAATAACTTTAAATTTTAATATTTAATCAGTTTAACGTTCACATTTGAAATAGATTGTAATAATAATTCCATGAATTGTCACAGTTACAGATTAAAGTAACAAAACATATTTATGTAATAATAATAGTAATTAGCACTATTCGTAGGATTTTAAGATCCCGGAATCAAATATGAAAGTGAGGGCCCCAATAAAAAAAAGTTTTATTCTTACCTAAACAGTAACACTTTATAAAAATTTAAACATATTAACAATCTCTGATAAAATTGCTAAAATGTAAAGTCACTGCTTTTCGGACGTATTTATTTCATTTCTTCAACTTTGACAGCGCATTAGAGCTAAACGGCTCAATGCACGGCAATAAATTAGTATGCGTTACATTTCTCAACTATCCAAGTTTCATAAGCATCTTTCAGATCAACTCAATCTACTATAGTCTTCGAGAAAATCGCTAAAATGTGAAGGCACTGTTTTTCGGACGTAAATGTTTCATTTCTTCAACTTTGACAGCGAATTACAACCAAACGGCTCAAGACACAGTAATAAATTAATATGCGTTACATTCCACAACTATCCAAGTTTGATAAGCATCTTTCAGATCAACTCTATCTATTATAGTCTCTAGGAAAATCGCTAAAATGTAAAGTCACTGCTTTTCGGACGTAAATGTTTGATTTCTTCAACTTTGACAGCGAATTACAGCCAAACGGCTCATGACACAGTAATAAATTAATATGCGTTACTTTCCACAACTATCCAAGTTTTATAAGCATCTTTTAGATCAACTCTATCTATTGTAGCAGTGCTGCCCAGTGGACATAGTTGAGGTCAATAAGCATCAAAAGATACATTTTTAATGATTTTATAATCATTTAATGAAATACAAATATTGATTTAAATAACCATAATTTACATTTATAATTAACGTTCAAAGAATACTGTGAATTATTGATCTGACGTTTCCAATATCAATATTAAAGATATTATATAATCATAGAAGATACGGTAAAATGTAATCCATATTTTATAATAATTATGTGTAATATATCGTTTTGGTTTCTATATAAATTGATGATGGATTTGATTTCTTTTCTGGGTTGTTAGTTCGCCAATGAATGACGCAACGTATTCGATCCCTCAGGCAACGAGCTTTAAATTACCATCTCTACGCAACCGATCTATACGATGTGATTGTATGTGTGTGTGTATATACATAATGCTTGAACTATAATTTATTAGCTAAGTTTAGGAGAGCATAAAATCAATATTTCCAATTCGGTCTGCGAATGGCATTGCAAATCAAATTTCATGTATAGCTTCAATGTGCATAATATACATGCAATACTGTTTGCTGAAATATATTAACGTGCTTATTATTATTAAAACTTTCCTTACATAATCAATCGATTGAAAATAAATTTAACTTTATTATTTAACAATTATTATTGGTTCATTTAGGACCAGCAAACTTAGTTTTTTTTGTCAATATTTATAATTTTAATATTTAATCAAATAGTTTTTTCCTATAAATGATTCTAAAAGCATAATATTCTCAATTAATTATCTAAAAAATCAATATATAATAAAGGAATTAATAAAATTACTGTATCAAATATACGCATTTCTTATTTTCTATATGCATTCAATAATTATTGTATTAAATTTCATTATTTCATGTTATTAATACTTTGCATGCATTGCCTAGTAAATATATTCGATTACTTGTTTCATTTTTTCTTATTATGTACATCAATCACTAACAAAATTTATATTAGAAAACTAATGAAAGATTTTAAATTTGTTATGAAAATGTAGACATTCATTCAATTACATTCATCAAATTTGAAATAGTCATAAGCTATTTCTCTATTTGCTTCAATTAAATTAGCTTTGTGCATTAATAATGCATACATTTACTAAAAATATGGTATACCAGTTCGGTTCGAATCAATAACGAAATATTTCCAATTCCGACTGCGACTGGCATTGCATGATTTGGGTTTGACACTATCCGATACAATCCGAAAGCTAAACCATTAATTATTCTCTAAAATAAGAAATACGTTCAGGTTAAATAAGGTCGAGAACCTGTTGAAATATTACCGTGTACTAGCGTTTCTTAAACTATTTTACAACACTATCCGACATATTTGATTCCAGTTGTATTGATTCCACTTTATTTATATTATATAAATGTTCTGTGATGGATTAAGAACTTGAGATGAACTAGGCGAAATACAGTTTTAAGACTCTCCTTTAATTATTATTGGCACTGACTACAATATCTTGATTTTGTGGGTCTTCAGACACGACCTGATCTGAATGCCTCCTATTGACCCCACTGAGAATTAAATGGATCACTAAATTGAACAATGCATAAAATATTAGCGTTTTTTTTATTTTTGGAATCAATTAAAACCTAAAAACATAACAACAATATAAGGAAATTTTAAAATATTCTTTGGATAATCGCATTTTCATGTAAACGAACAAATTTTAGTAATTTTGTTTAACTAATTAATAAAGATGGTCATTGTTATATGACGCTCGTTTTAAGAAGAACTTTTTTGCTTTCATTCTTGCAAACTTATGAATATACGTTTCGCTTATACTAATTTGAATGATTGATTCCTTAATATTTTAAAATTTTAATGTTAAAACTGAAACGGCGTTTTCTCTAGCCGTGTAGGCTCTAAGTTTTCAATCGACAAACATGCAAACTTTTGTTCTATCATTGCAAACTAAACATTCCAATATGGTCCGAATCCATCTGATTTCGCTTCTTCTTCATATCAACTGTTTTCTGGAAAAGAAAACGGCTAAAACAAGATACATCAAGTGCCTACAGGATTTAGAGGCTCACTTGATTCAGAGTGGGTCAAATCGTAATGCTTTGGTAACATCTGTCAATTCGCGACTCATAGGTCAAGAAATACTGCTGTATACAGTAAATATACTATACTGAAATACACTATATGTTGACATATTGTTATATATAACCATTATCGTTCATATCATTCCTTATTGTTGTATTGATTATTGTAAGTACGATCTCCTACATTTTCATCTAGGAAGATTCAATATTCTAATCACATAATGATTAGGGAATAATACAATGTTTACTTTCCAAATATTGTACTCCCATTATGCTAATTAGTTAGTATAAAATAAGATGTCCACTCCCACATGCGAAACTAATGATTGGTCGATAGAAATAGGGAAGATGAATGAAGGGCTAAGTTTTATAACCCTAGAAAGCTAAATGACGAAACGGGAACTGATCCATCTCTCTTGTTATACACCGATCTATGAAAGATTCTTCCTGGATCCCAGCATAAATTTTTGTCTTGATACCTAATTCCGACACGAGTGGAAGCCAGTACTTCCATAACAATCTCCTGGAACTTCCATAAAAACCCACTAAAACTCCACAACCATGTAACCACAAGTGTGCAGAGATATTCCATCCTGGGACACGACAATAACTAACATAACTAATAGATTCAAAATAATCACAATTAATTATTTCAAATTGTGATACAACAGCTGCTAGTGCACGAACTAACGGTTGAGAAACACTGCTGTATGCAGTCTTGAATATTTCTAGTACACAGTAAACGAATTCCGTGTATATCACATAAATCGCTCAATGAAGCAATAACAATGTGTCATAAAGTTTATAATTCGAACCGGAGAGTGTTCGCTCTTGTTTGATCATCGATTTACAAGTGTAAATAACAAAGTCTCTGCTTCTTCTTCTTTTTTTGTTTGGAGTTGGTTGGAATCGGAAAAATTGATGGCATTCTGCCATTGGAAACAATCAATGGCATTTTGGTGCGTGAGCTTAGGCCATTTTATTACTATGTGTGCGCACAGTCTGCTGGCGATTTATTCTCCCTATTAAAGAAAACTTTTTCGTTTTCCCCGCTCGCTTCCTATACACATTACTAGTTTTACTACAGGGCAGTAAAAGGGCTCCCATTTCCTGCATCCTCCTCCTTCCCCCTCCCCCTCAAACTGGCCGAAGCCGCCCTCCTCCGGCCGCCGTCGCCGTTCTGCAGGGCCGGCGAGAAAAACAACTGCCGCCGCCGCCGCCGCCGCAGCCTTCTGTTAAATCGCCGAATATAACGGCCCTTAAGCCCGTATAATGATTCCAGATAAACCCACTAGAGAACTTTGAGGGGAGAAAACGAAACGAAAGATAAAAAGCCGGAGAAGAAATTGCGAACCTAATTATTTTATTTTTTTTCTGCACCATTCGATTCGAAATAAAGCCATCGCAAATGGCTGTCATTGTAGGAGGAAGCACTTTTGTTTAAAAGAGATTCGATTCAAATTAGACTTACTTTGTAAGTAATTCGTCAAGTAAATAAAGCAAACTTTATTTGGCAAAAGGCAAGTTCTTAAATTATGGTAGTCATGAACATCGTTGTAAATGGACCAAATGTCTATAATAGTAAAGTAACTGTGGGCGCTGTTACCAAAGTTCAGAAATTTCCAGAAGTCGAGAAATTTTATGTTATTATAAAAGCTTTGATATTATTGTTTCTCAACTTAATTAGACCGCATCCCAAAATGAAATATGTTTGTAGTTATACCACCACCCATTTGTTGACTTATAATTAAGAACGATTTGTACGTTCGTTTCAAAATTGATTTCATTTTGCTGTTTTCATTCCCGTTGCTTCACTGCATGAAGTGTGTCTTACCAAAGAAAAACTTGGTTTTAGTTGAGGGAACTAACGAACAACATAGTCTTAGTTACGGGATCCAATGTACCAATTTGGTTTACATAATTCCTAACTACTGAAACTGCGTGAGGGTTACTTTATCCAAAAGTTTGTCGAGTGCAATTATACCTTTTATCAAAGAGAACCTGAATTAGATCGCATCCCAAAATGAAATATGTTTGTAGTTATACCACCACCCATTTGCTGACTTATAATTAAGAACGATTTATACGTTCGTTTCAGAATTGTTTTCACTTTACTGTTTTCATTCCCGTTGCTTCACTATATGAAGTGTGTCTTACCAAAGAAAAACTTGGTTTTAGTTGAGGGAACTAACGAACAACATAGTCTTAGTTACGGGATCCAATGTACCAATTTGGTTTACATAATTCCTAACTACTGAAACTGCGTGAGGGTTACTTTATACAAAAGTTTGTTGAGTACAATTATACTTTTTATCAAAGAGAACCTGAATTAGATCGCATCCCAAAATGAAATAAGTTTGTAGTTATACTACATTAATAACGATTTATACGTTCTTATTTTCAACATTTTTATGCACCTATTGATTTCTAAGTAGAACTGTTTTCCTGTAATTAGTTAACTTCTCAAGAAATGGAAGTGAATTTTAACACACTTGTCTCAATTTACCGAAGTGTAAGCAGACTCAATATACTCAAGTAACTTTCTTATGAAACAGAATGATGATACAGAAGAAGGAATGACTAAATTTCTTATTTCGAATACTATAACAGTTTTACACTCAATATATAAATTAAATTTTATCATTATAAACTGTTTGTTTCTGTTTTACTAAACAGAGTATAATTAATTTAAATTATTAATGTTACTGAAGTGTTTCAAATTAATTATTTAAATAATGGAAAAACAAACAATATTTTCGTTCCAATTTTCATTAAAACAAAACATTTTAATACAAATTTCCTTTTTTTATCAATTAAATCTATCCGTGTTTTTTTTGTGTCTGTCGCAGCTGTTCAAATTATTAATAAGCGTTCTGTGTTAAACTCATTCCTTCTAATTACACATTTGTTTATATCAATTTTTGTATTAATAAATAATTATATTTTTTGTTAGAGTCATTTAACAAGACAAACATCAAAATATATTCATACAATAATAATAATTTAATTAAAAAATACGAACTGTTATTGTTTTTTCCATCATTTATGTGCTAATTACTGAGTTTTTCTATCTATTTTGCTCAAATAAAATTTAGTTTATTTTTTGAAATTTTCAAAACATAATCCGGACCGTTCTAATCCAACCAATCAACGGAAATATGATACCGACAACTAATAAATTTAAATATCTGGGTATGCATCTGGATAGAAGATTGACCTGGAAAGATCACATCCAAGCAAAAAGAGAACAACTTGAAATTAAGTTCAGGAAGCTGTACTGGCTACTACGAGAAGACTCACAAATTTCAAAAGAAAACAAGCTGTTGATTTATAAGGTAATCTTAAAACCAGTCTGGACCTATGGAATACAGCTGTGGGGAAGCACTCGCAAATCTAATATAGCTATTATACAAAGATTCCAGTCGAAAAGCCTAAGAAGAATCATAGGAGCTCCATGGTACATTACAAACAGGAGAATACACGAGGATCTTCAAATAGAAACAGTGGAGGAAGCCATTATAAAATTAGTAGCTGATACCAAAATAGGCTAGAAAAACATCCAAATGACTTATCTATCAATATTCTTGATAATAGCTTAACAACTAACCGACTGAAGCGATGTAATTTACTGGATCTTCCAATCAGATTTAACATCTAATTAGCAATTAAGGGAAAACCGCCAGTGGGCGCTGTCTAATATTAAATTGTCATTTGTCAACCGTTAAACCATTTACTGAATGTTTTGTTATAAAATAGATTGTAAATAAAAATAGACGTTATACAAAAACTTAATTTAAAAGGACTTTCCTTCATTGAAAATCAATATCTTACGATGTTAAATTATTATAACGTTAATACATAATAATAATAACATTTATTGCTACAATTACTACAAATTTGTTTAATCTCAATACAATAATAAAGAAATAAGAAACATTCAATGTAATTTTATTGCTGCAAATTGCTATATATCATAGATCTTTCTGACCTGCTACTACATATTTAATATAACATTTGACATATATTTCTCAAAAAATATAACTAAAGTTTTTAAACTCCAAACGTAATTATACAACAAAAAAGGAGAAAGCAGTTATTTGAGTGGTGTTCTTCGGTAATATTGCGAGGATATACTGTCGTGGCCGACCTGTTTAACAATATTTATTGTTTAACCAATATGAATACCGATTGTATTCATCTATACTTTATTTATGTTTAGTCTAGCCACATGTTAAGGGATGGCCGTTGGCGTCTATTTAAGAGTAACTGATATGTCGAAGCCGATCTGTTTATCAACATCGACATGAATGCCGATTGTTTTCATATTTAGTTTTAATGGCTGAAAGCGCCTATTCCTTTCGTTACCACTCCATTAGGGGAGCGATTTATGTTTATTTATTTTAGAGCGAGTGACCTTGCGATCCCTCGCATCTACCACATGTGTTTATCATTTGACGTCAGTCCCAAAACCAATCATAGTCTCCACCCCCAAATATCCCCTAATATTCTTCTGTAATCGGTCCGCCTTCTTTATTTATAAGGCGACACTTTAATAATTATAAGTCAGTCTTAGTCTTAGTCAGTCTTAGTCTTAGTCTTAGTCTCACTCTCAACGAAGCAACTGGAAGCTAGTTTTAGAACTCGTAATATAATTGTATTAAATAAAGACCTATTTTCTACACCGACTTCTAACTAGAACATACCATAAAACCCACTAAGACTCCACATCGACAACAACAAGATATTTCCACAAGTGTCCAGAGATATTCCATCCCGGGACACGACAATACATCTTCATGTATTTGTACATGAATTGTGAATATGAGCAAAGGAAGATCTCTGAACGAATTAAAAGATAGCATACGTGACACATGGAAATGTGTGTCGCTTGGTTGGTTGGAAAAAATGGTATAGAACGATGAAATCGCGCACCGTAATATAGCTCATACAAATTGCCTTTAGCCGCAAACCATTAATTTTTTCGCACCAAATTCCAATGATATTCGTCGGGCTGGAGGCAGCGGGGTGGCAGGAGGAAGGGAGGGTGACGACCAATTACGAACTAATGGGGACACATTTGTAAGTAAATGAAAATGGAAACGTATCTGGCGTTCCGTAATGTTTTTGCAACTGCAAACAAAACGGCAGGAACGAGAATAAAAACCTCACCGATCGGTGTACAGTGGTCACAATGATGGTCCCAATGATAATTAGAAAATGGCAAAACGTCGGGTGCATTGAAATGAAAATGGGGTGGTCGGCTGTGCATCGGGGTTTCCGGGGAAGGTCGGAGGAAGAGGAAGAGCCGAGGCCCAATTCCAATTTCGATATGCAAATATTGAATTGGACCCGTTCACTTTAAAACGATTGATCGGCAGCAGATTGTGGACGTTATTTCAAATTTAAACAAAGAACACAATACATAAACATACAGTTGTGTTAACTGCAAAGTGTGTAATTCACAAGGATTACTACAAGCAACGTCTAAGCCAGAATTTTGAACTTACATTATATAAACGACATTAAGATTATACAATTTTTAAATCATCACTCAACGCTATTCTTAATAGCAAAATGCGTCAATTGGTCCATTAAAGGCAACAAATTTTATTGGATGGATCAATTCCTTACATTCAGTTTATTCTAATTATATTATAAACAAAATAATTGTTAGATAAGTACAAATCACTTAATGATAACATTTGATTCTTTTAGTTTATATTGGTAAATTTCAATATATAATTGCCTTTATGAATAAAAATACGACAGTTGCTCAAAATTTGACTATCTAAATCTCTTTATACACCCATACCTCGTTTCACGGCCTAGATACGTTCCACGAAACTTGGCTTGAAACGAATCAATTATTGCGCTTGTGCAAGAATTGCCAATCTTAGAAAAAAGGTTTTTTGCCGTTATAGCGTAACATTTTAGGCCGAAAATCGAAAATTTAATTGAAGAAGCGAAATGCCGTATAAAGAGCGGCCGTATGGTACCAAGCTAATTTCAGTGACACACATTTAACACATGATTTTTTTGGGCATATTTCAGGTATACACAAAAGATTATATACACCACACCACCCGGTGTGTGTTCAAGCCAAAAGATAAAATAATAATTCGAAAAAAACTGATACTTTATCTAATTCTGCAATAAACCAATTTCAGTTTTATTTGATACTTAATTATCAACGTAGACTCTGTTCCTAAAAATGAGCTCCAAACATTGTTATTATTTTACATAAACAAGCAATGGAAATAAGACCTCATAAAAAGACTCATATCGAATGACATAGTACGTGACATCTTATATAAACAAATTTATACGTGCCAAGGGATTCATACGAAGGAATCTTCGCATCGATACACTTTTTCTTGTAAATATATGTAATAATTAAAACTTTAAATCATCAAGTATAAAGAAAGCCCTACACAAATCCCACCCCATAATTAACTCCGTATTTAGAATTAATTTTAGTAAGAATCTTAAATAATGAGCGTATTCTCAGAAGAACAATCGTCGAGTAACAAATAAAGTTATCTTAAAGTTTAACTATATTAGTTACTTAGTAGATTTACTAGATTATAAATCATATAGTTTTTGCTCAATAATTCTGCCAAATCATTATACTGATCATTTTTCTTTCATTCACCAGTTTAGTGGACGTATTATTGAGGTTTTTTCTGTAGTACACATCCCAACATTAAGAAGACATTTTTTTTAATAATAGACTTTTGTATATAACAAAATATCCAAACTTTAAAAGTTTTTTTTTACATTATTACACATATAAAACTTGTATCAACTTGTATTCTATCATACACGTTATATGACCCATATACATTGATTGGATCTGCAACCAAATACACACAAATTTAAGGGAAAGGGATCAATTTTGGTTTTTGTTCAAAATCTTTGTCTTTGAATAGATGCGAAGCTTGCTGGAGATACAAAATAAGTAACTTTTTAATCCGTGTTGTTTTTATTGGATATAAATATGCATTGCATCATCAGGAATACTTGCAAGAAATAATTGAAATTAATTGGCAGTGAACAGCAACTTTGTTAAATAACAAATATTTTGTATTCGCTTTTTAACATTTTTTGTTGTTGTAATTATTATTGTTTTTATTGATAATTTAAACTATAAATAGATGTTCTTGTCTGTAAGTTATTTTGTTTTTACTTCCATTGGAAATTCCCATAATAATATGCTCATCGCTACGATATTTTTCTATTAATCCGCATTGTTGAATATCATTACCTCGCTTAATCCGGATAATCTATTCCGCCAATATTTTTCGAGTATTTGAAATCGGACTAAGCGAGGTCTTAAAACCATATATACAAATGATCTACATAAAGCGAGATTTTATGTTGTGTAATAATTTTTAAGATTTTTTTTCAGTAACGCTCAAAATACGACATACCGAACTACGTTAAAGAGGATTGTTAAGAAAAATATCCGTACAATTTTAAAATTAGAGTAGTGTACACAGCTGTTTCGAAGTGAAACTGTCAAAAACAGACAAAAAGCAACTCAAAACGTCATTGCACCACGTTCTCACTTTAAACATCTTATCATTCGTGTTTTGTGAGTTACTTTCTGCAACAATTTTTCGAGTTTTGTATAGTTGTTTCAGTTTGAGATATCAAGAAAAAAATATAGTAAATATAATACAATATACACCCGTTGCATACGATTGTGTACAGTGCAATAAAAGTAAACCTGGAGCACGGTAATTGTATCACACATTATTATATGATTTATAATAAAAAAATCTGCTTTTCACAGTCCATATTACTAAGTAAAAGCAATTGCATTTGTTTCTATAATTTTTCAAAATTTGTTTTTTTTGGCATAGGACATCTAGTTTTTGAAATAAACAATTACTTCCATAAAAATGACACTTAATCATGTCTTGAACAGGTGTACACAAACGACGGACGTTAATGAGTTAAATACAATTATTGTACTAGATATGCAAATATTACTGGGGCTTGTGCCATTATGGATATAAATGTTTCATATAGAATTTGAATTCCAAAAGCATTAAAAATATTAATTACACATTTCATTAAACTGCTACTTTCATGGTCGTACAGCGTTTGATAATTTGAAAATAAAGAGATTACAGGCACGCATCAAGTGCGCAACAACCGAATTCTAACATTCGTACAGCATTCCCACTTGTTCTGCAACTGCCATTTCTGTACATGTTATTGAATATTTCGCGTTTCATTCGATCATCCAAACTACTATGAGCACTTCGTACAACAATCTACATGAAACAAGTACGTATTGACAATATATATCATTCATCTTCAACTTAATTTTAAATGTTTCTTTCAATTCAATTTTCAAAAAAAAACTTGTACAAATACGTTTTATGCAAATAAATCTAATCTAAAATATGTTTTTTTTTTCTTCATATTTTGTATAACTTGTTACTATTCAAATATATATACATGGTTCATATCTCATTATTAACTGTGTCGATCTTAAGGGACTGAAGAGAAAATCGAGATGATGCAAAATTCCAAGTACAATAAACCAGCAGAAATGTCCCAGAATCAAATGAATATGAGTACGTATTGATGCAAAATATTACTAAACTAATATATAATCTTTAATTTAACAACTAATTTCATGCAACATCCTTTCAATTTGTCTTTTTTTGTGTGTTTATTTCTTATTGTTTTAACGACTGCAATAATACATATCATCATTTTCTAACAAATAGTAAAAACTAATAATTTAATTTGTTTATCTTTGATAAATTCTGTTGAATTTCTTTAATTTAATCACTTTTATGATTAAGATTAAATAACCTACCACCCTAAACATATCAATTACTGTAATGGTTTGAGATGATTAAACTAACTTGAATTAATAATACATAAAATATAGGCGAAAAGATAGCAATTTGCAACAGTATTAACAGTCTTTTTTAGATTTGTTTCACTATTTTTATTGTTATATAAATAGCTTCTGTTTATGACTATTGCAATACACTTTATTATAGTTAATTCACAAAATTATTATGTTATTTATACATAAATTATCGTTTCTTTTCATATCAAAGACAATCAAGTTTATTTTTATGTGAATTTTATTTATTCGATTAGTCCGGTTTCCAAAGCCTCCGGTATTATTTTTTGGAATTGCTTTTATTATTAAACTAAATGAATTATTAATAAGAAATACGTTTTTTATTTCAAATTGGCTAACGACCTAGGTCTTTCTGCCCTAAGTAATAGCAGGAATCTAAACTTAAAACAATATAGATTAATTTATATTTAAGAATTTTAAAAAATGATATTTAAAATGAAATCTAGGATTTTCGTTAAATTAAACGTTTAATCAAGACTTTCCAAATTGTCTTATTGAATTAATCAATAATTTTTAATGTAAAATGTGAATTTTTAGGAAAATTAAATCTTTTATAAGAAACTTACTATTATGATCATGAAAATTACGAAATTGAATTCCAGAATCTCAATTTTCTTTTAAACTTCCATTTCTGCTTGATCTGTAAACACATAATTTTAAAGAAAATATACGCACTGTACTGTTGTTTTTTCAATCGCCTTAATATTATTATCAGAAATAATCTAAGTAAGCTGTTTCGCTAAATAAATAACAAGTGAGCGTTTCTTGGGGATAGAGTGATGCTTTGTATGTGAAAAACTTATACGATTATATAAACACATGGTGATGGCACGTCGGGACGGGAACAACCAAGACTTTGTATTTCTCGGAATGTAAATAGAATTCAAATAAAAATTGAAGGAAAAATAATAAAGAAACGTTTATAGATATATATTTTATGCATAATTGTTACTTTTTGTTGTTTTACTCAACAAAATATAATATTTTTCATATTGATACAATAATCTAATTGTATAAAAGAACCATGTAAACGCCTTATTGGAATTTCATATATTTAAGAATTATACATTAATTTACGTTTTACAAAATACTTTTATTTCATTTAAATTACTTCCATTTTTCAGCCTGAACAACGTCATTATTGAAACTTTTAGTTTGTTTTTTTCTTTCGCTGAAAGATTTATGCAGAATTGCAAGAAAAAAAACTGGAAATAATTGATATTCAAGAAATTTAGACTTAAATAAAGTAAATAGATTTACTTACAAAAAAAAATAGTAAAATTGATATATCATTTTGATATTATTATGTTTATTGACCACTTTTTATCCATCTTCAGTTTGTTCTTGTACTGTATATTGGAACTGTTCTGATTTTTCGATGTTCTCTTGTGCCGGTTCTGTTTTTTACTTGTTCTGAAAATTGTTGCATTTTTTGCAAGGTTTCCTTATAAGTAGTTTTAATTTAATAACTAATTTCAGTTTTGTTAAATAAAGAGATAGAAAGAACAATGAAATATAATTGTTGTTCATGAAAAATTTGCAGAATAGATTGATTTCATTTGTTGTTTTGTGTACATGCGAAATTGCTCCACTCGCAAAAAGTTTACATATACTTAATTTCATTCAAAATGGCAATTGTTGTTCATGAAAAATTTACAGAATAGATTGATTTAATTGTTGTTTTGTGTACATGCGAAATTGCTCCACTCGCAAAAATTTTACATATACTTAATTTCATTCAAAATGACAATTGTTGTTCATGAAAAATTTACAGAATAGATTGATTTAATTTGTTGTTTTGTGTTCATGCGAAATTGCTCCACTCGCAAAAATTTTACATATTACTTAATTTCATTCAAAATGACATTTTATATTCGTATTTAGTTTATAATACACATTTTTTTATTAAACATATTTGTTACTGTTAATTCTCTCATAATTTATAACTTATCTGCAAAACATTTGTTAAAATTTTTATTGCAAGAGTATCTAAACTAAATGTGATGCAAATACTATCTCCTGTTGTTAGTTATTTCCTGTTAGTATAGCTTATCATGGAGAAACACTTATTGCCCCATTTTTTTATTTATTTATTTAAGTTCCAATTATTTACATAGAATAGCGTTGTTGTGGTTTGGATAATGTTTGGATGGTGTGAATAAGCTGTGCATTGTGCGCAAGAGATTTTGCGCCGAAACCTTGATTCAGTGCATTCACTGCAAGCTGAGGAGGCGCCGAGAAAACGTTGAAAGTGCAGACATTGCCGCCAATATGCAGGACGAGGTACCATTCATTAGGCTTGAAAATACCAGTAGTAAGTTTTTTTTTCATAAATTCGAAACAATAACAATTTTTACATCAAATTTCAATCATAATTTCAAAGCTCGAAATGTAGTTACTATATTGTAGTTGGTAAAGTAACAACTAAATTGTGTAAACTTGAATTAAGAGTTGCTATCGTTTTGAGGAACCTTATACATAACGTTTCAACTAGAAGCTTAAATCTGCTTATAAATATTGTATTTATTAACAACTGTAAAGTAAATATCAAAATTATAATATTTTACATATTTTGTAGATGAAAATAGTACATTCAGTCCTAACAATTGCATTATATGAAAATCTTAAACTGAACATTCATTCTACAATCTAATATTTCCGTAAGAAACTTTAAATTTATAAGACATTAATTAAAATAGATTTACTTACAAAAGAAAGTAAAACTAATAGTAAAATTGATATATCATTTGAATATTATTATTTTTATTGACCACTTTTTGTACTGTGTTTGGTACTGTTCTGATTTTCGTTGTTCTGTTTTTTACTTGTTCTGAGATTTCATGGAATACGTGGAACAATTTTTTAATTATTATTTTTTGAACACCCCCCATTCTTAGATTCTAAAAAATTGAAAATTATGTTTTTATGTTTCACATGATTTGTACACTAATAAGTACATATTAAAACAAGTAACTAACTTAAATTCACAGATTTACGAGAGAACTTTTTTAAACTATATTTTTTTTTTAGATAAGACACCCCAATTTTCATTGTTCTCTAAAAATCTGAAATAAATATAAATATCAAAGCTTAATATGATTGTTTCATGATTTGTACATCAATAATTATTCTAGTAATTAGTATTTCAATAAATCGGAAATCAACATTTATTCAAAATCCTCAAAAAAAATAAGGTATTTCTTGTGACAATCAAAATTTTTGTCATATGACGAAACTTGTTTTTATCCTATTAATTGTTGGATATAAGAAAATTCTTTGCATCGGAAATATTAATTTGCAAAACAAGTAATATCCTTGAGATCATGTTTTTTTATTGCTTTTTTTAAAACTCTTGGAATCATTCAGATTAGTCGCAAATTGAAGCAACAATTGAAATAAATTGGCAGTAAAGAGCAAAATATTTTTTCGTTACTAAAATAAACCATTACTACGTCACAAGTTAATATGAATGAATGAAATTTCCTAGAATAACAAGCAGATCTGATATATATTTTTCTATAAATCATTGCGAAATATAATAATTAAGAACATCAATACTTTGCATAATCCGGATGCAGGTTGTGCAAATATACCGAAAACGTTAAAATCGTCATTTTGTTATGGAATTCTGGACACAGTGGAATAATGTCCGGTATTATCATAGTGGAGTCTTAGTTTGAATTAAGTGAAGCCAATTGGTTTTGTAATAACTTTTTTAATTCATTGTAGTCTTAAGACTCTACTGTTGTATTGTCGTTGTGGAGTCTTAGTAGTTTAAATTAAGTAAATTCAATTGGTTTTATAAGAACTTTATTATTTAATAATGAGTTTTATCCAAGACTAAGTTATTCATTTGAGAATCTACTGAGACTAATTCCAAATACATATCTACTTACGAACTTAATTATTATTAATCAAAGGGGTGGGAGTTGTGATTGGGAGTAGGGCTTTGTTTATATTTGATGATTAAGCGTTCCCATGGAATTCGGCTTGGGTGGTTTGTTTACAATACGACCGACCCGAATTCCTTACAGTTGTCTATATGAAGAAGTGCATCGATTAGGAATCTTCGAATCAATCCCTTGGCACTTATACATTTGTTTATATGAAAAGAGGTGACGACTTAGACACTTGATATGGGTCTACCTGATACACTCTTTGTGAGGTGTCTTATACATAGTTGATTTATATACTATAATAACAATAATGGTTGGACAATATTTTCGTTTTAAAACCTTTTATGATTGTTTAAACCTTTGATTGAAACTAATTGGGAATATAATCCAAAACATCCCAAATTCATTTACTAATATGTTTTTTTTGTCTGTCTCATAATTTAGATGCGCCGAGAGTATTGCCGAGCATTCCCGCAGTCCAATTTGGTCCAGAATCGCAGAGATGTATCTGTCATTCGTGCCATGCGGATATTTCGACGACCGTAAGACCGAGGACCAGTATGAAAACACACTGTATGGCCATGTTGATGTGCATGTCCTGGTGAGACAAATCATTCTTAATCTAGTTTATTTCAAATAATTCTCCATATTTTCATTTCAGTTGCTTCCTATGCTCTTGGTTACCGTACTGTATGAACACCTGCAGGAATCAAAACCACTACTGTCCTTCCTGCGGCTCATACCTTGGAAAATACGAATAAAAATCCATGAATAATTCCAAATTGTTCCATGGGTCTGTAATCTCATCATATTATTACTAACTATGTTTTTTTTCTTTAACGTTATTTCGAATTACATTTAGTTTTAATTATTTAATATATTATAATATATTAATATATTTAAAGAATGTTGGACAACTTTATACATTCAGAGATATGTTCTTTTTAAGCGAAAAAGTCGTAAACTTTTTATTATTTTTAATTTACTTTTTTGTTACCTTTATAAACCCTGTATTTTTGTATTGTTCTTTAAATAAAACATGAAAATATTAATTGCTACTTATTTTCCAATGAAAGTTGTAACTTTGATAGTTTGGTGTTTTCACCAGCTATTTATAGTTTCTCCACAAGTTTTCAATAATGCGAATCCCACATAGTAAAGAAAATTTGTTTCATTCTTTAATAATTGATCAAGACAATACATAAAATGGATTGTATTATGAATGATATTATTTGCTAACTTAATAATAACTGATGATTACAATTTGTATTTAGAATTATTGTATTTTTTTTACCCCAAGTTTTGTTTATTTACCAATCCTAGCAGTTTCAACATTTCAACCATTAACATGTACACCGAAATGTTTGCATTACATGAATCATGAAACTGATCAGGAAATTTTAGTAACATGTTGGAAATATCGATAAGTTTAGCTTCTAATGAAAGAGTTTCAAATTTTAAAAAGAATTAAATGATATTTATTAATCAGGTTGCGCCGGGGATCCCCAAATCAAGATCTCTCAGTACTAATATTATTTCATTAAATATAATATCTCCAATTTTATAAATGTGTTGTAGAATAGATAAATAACAATTCGTTAAGAAAAGTGTAAATTGAGAAAATAAAAGGAAAAGGTAAAGAAAACTGTTCATGGAAACACTGATAAAGGCATTGTTTGAGGCCTGTAGTTCCATTTAAGTGTACTGGATCTCAGCAGGGCAATTTATTTCCTAATTTATATAACAGCATGATTTACAGCCGCTTGTCAGGTATTACCTTGATGATAATTTACCGGAATTACGTGATTACAATTAAAAAACGGCTATTTGTATTCTTTCCGTTTTGTCCTTTTCTCTCTTTGTATTTTTGTTTGCAAGTCGATGTAGCGTAATTTAATTATTCCCGATGGAAATTATGATTAATGATGATCCAGTTTGCTATCTCCTTATCTCTCTCTCTCTCTCTCTCTCTCTCTCTCTTTAAATATATATATCATTCCTTCTTTTTTTGTTGTTGTTGGTGTTCTTTGTGCCCTTGGCAGGAGAGAAGGGTTCTGGAAAAGCATTAATTAGAAGAGATGACCGAAACTGGTTAATGAATATCAATCCGAAAGTTTCTGCTGTCAGATTTTTTGTGTGTATCTGTCTATATATAGGTCTATATCTCTCGTGTTTCGGAGCTACGGCCTCTAAGTCGGAAGTGCTCGCAGGAAATTAATAAATAGGGGGATAGGAAGGAACGTCGCCGTCGGGGGTCTCGGAGAAGGCGCGCTCCGGTGATGATTAACGACGCGCCCCAAAACTTTGAGGCTTTTCGAAGGGCTGAAGAAGAAGCAGAAGAAGGAGAAGGAAAAGGAAAAGACGTCGACGACGACGATGAAGTAGAGGAAGATGCGAAAAAAGTGAGATATATATGTTTGCAGTAAAGGAAGAAGCATGCGCGTCGCAGTTCCAGTAGATGACGAAGACCAGGGACATATTAAATCAACCCAACTTCGCACTTATCTATATTTATAACAGAATCAGATCAACTAGTTGCAACTTTGTTTATTATACAGTGGAACCTCAATAAAGAGCATATAAGTATAAAGGTGGAAATATTTATTATCAAATATTAAAATCAAATGTCAGTTATTAAAGTTGGACAAATATATTAAGATTTGTAAGGCTGTGTTACTTGTCGATACTTGACAAGTTAATATGAAAGCTTAAGTTTAGGATGAGAACAGTACACCCACACCTCGCTATACGACCGCTCTTTATACGGTATTTCGCTATAAAGACCCTCTTCAATTAAGACACATTTTCGATTTACGGCCTAAAATGTTACATATTGCCAATCTTGCGCAAATGCGCAATAGTTGATTCCTTATACGACTTTTCGCTTTGCGGCCAACTTTCGTGGAACGTATCTAGGCCGTAAAGCGAGAAACAATCAGCACAATGAGTTATAAATAACATTTCCATGCCCCTTAGTAAATTTTCGCACAGACTACTAAAAACAATGATTATAATATGCAGGCAGTAGATTATCTTCTGCATATTTCTCTTTCTATATACATTTTTTTTCTTTTGGGTGCTTTATTTACGACGTCAGGCAACGAAGAAAATGCATTTTGATATGAAAATGAGCATTGGAAGCTCGCAGTGCCAGCTAGAGCTTTAGTCCTGAACCCCCTAATCCAGATGTTTCAGCATCATTTAACACTCTCTTTTCGTTTCCTCTGCAGACTCGGCGCTATAAATTCCATCGGCCATACTTAGTCTTGGCACTTAACATTCCGCAAGCTTTCCTTTAATGCGCATCCTGCACACACACACACGAATCTTCGCATCACTCACCCACTTCCATATGAACATACATAATGTTTTAATATTACGCGAATGTACGAAAACATCAACAATTATTGATTATCTAACACAGTCTTAGCCAAACACAACACCAGTGTTTCGTGGAATATTAAAAGGTGTTGAAAAGGTGTTGAAATTTTTTTATGAGTTATCATTTAAAATTTCAGAAATTACTTAATGTTCTGTTGCAGAAAACGTTTGAAAAAATTTGACTTAACAAATATAAATCAAGAGATAAAAATAAATTTCTTGTATTTGCATATGAAGAACGGTGGTAACAAGTTCTTCAATTTTACCTTTTTCTGTTTAGTCACTATTATTTCATCGTTTATTTAATCATTTTTAATATGATTTGATCATACAACAACAAAACATATTATTTATTAATCAATATGTGTATCATTCGTTACTAACAACACTAAACACATGTAATATGAAGATTATATAGGCGATTATTTAATCATTAGTTTACAATCTACTCATTTAGAAAATGTTAGCAAAGTGTCTCAAGCTCCTTAATGTTAAATCGTGTATATTGGGTTGCGTAATGACACCTGACACCTTGTGTCGAAACGCGGAAATACTTTTGGCAACTTTCTTGTATTGTTAATATAACAATAAATAATATAAATAATTTAGTCGAAGTACAAATGCAACAAATGTATTAAGTCTTGTAATAAAAAAGTTGAAAAACACTACACTAAAGAATTGAATATTAATTTGTTGTTGAAAATGTATACCAACACAATTAATTTCATGTCACTAAATTTATAATTTTCAAAAAATTTCGTACAGTCTTTTAGCAATCAAAGCCTAACAATATTTTACAAACTGCCACTAGTATTTTATCAGAATGTTTATCAAGCTTTGGGTCACTAAATGCAAAATGAGTCGTGAAATGACAGCTGTCATCTTGTGTCAAAGGGTCGAAGGTCAACAAAAATATATTGTAAACTTTAGGGTCGCAATACAACTAGACACAAAAATAGTGCGTTGAGTGTTGAAATGATTGAGAAACATTAATTTACATTTTTTGTATCATTATTATCATTTTATGAACAACATTTGTTTTATTATTTTAATAAAACTAAATAATCTTGTAACAGGATGATTAAGTTATATTTTAATTCAGGAAAAAATCTTGATTCTAGGACAGCTGCATTAAATCCTCATTGCTTTAATTAGTAATCAACTATTGCTTATAACCCATACATCTATATTTCAAATATAATTGAGTTTACAACTTTTAAAAGACTTAAAAATTAAATAGAAAATGAAATAATGTACGATTTGTATCTAAAGTTGCTACGATTATGTCTTACACATACATTAGTTGTTTTTTCTTTCTTTTGTTTCGTACGTCTAGATGTTTATATTATGCTCAACCCGAAGGAAGCTCCAAACTACGAGATAACCCATTTCGTTCTATTTGTCGAAATACATGATGCTATGTACTTTTATTAAACCTCCTGAAGGTTCAACAAGTGCTCAGCTATATTTTATCGTTAAATGAAACACAATGGGTAATGCATACATATACGTTCTCTTTTTCTTTATGTTAACTCTTAATACTAAAGTTGTCCTTTTCTTGATAATTGTAAACTGTTAGTTTCTATATACATCTTGTATATATAAACCTTTAAAAACTCCTTCGGTTACAATCACTTTATATAACAATCTTTTTCTCAAATTTTGTTGATAGGTTTTTGTCTCTTTGATACATTTTTCATCGCTGAATTTACATATTATAAGTTATGTATATTGCAATTTCTTTTTGATATAAACATTATATAAGTTTATAAATTATTTTTTCAAAATTTATGTTTCATAAAAGGATGTGATTCTCAACTAAAAATGAATCTTATTGTAAGATTTCTTTTGTGCGAAATGGTGAAAATTTATTAGAAATAATTTAACGAGATTGTCGCAGCGGTGCGGATTGGACATTAATGTAGAGCAAAAGAGATTTCATCTAATTTATATGATTGCAGGCAATAAAGATTCGCCGGTGACGAGATTGATTATCGCTGCCGGAAGCTATAATATCTTCGTTTTATTTTCCTCTTTTCGTTCGTTTTGTTTGAAGTGGCCGTGGAATCTTATTAGGGCGCCGGTAGTTTTCTCGGGTGATTGAGGATTTTTACGGCTTTTAAGTTATTTATTTGGTGGGGTCAAGCGGCCCCTAATAAACCTATCATAGTGGAATTGGAGGCGACGTCGGCCGTTCCAATGGTGGAAGCAGTAATAGGGTGGATATCCCGGACCACCTGAAAGCCGACAAATTGCCATTATTGTCCTTGAAGGGCCCCCGGCGGAGACACCTCATCCCACTCCTCCACTGTCCAAGTACACTATTACTAGATGCTATATTTTCACACTCTACTTACTTACTTCCACCTAAAACGCGATAGCCGATCATCGTCCATTATACCACTCCATTCCCTCCCTCTAAACGTCACTGTTCATCGTTCCCCTCCCCACATTTCGAAATTCAACTCCGACGATTACCAAATTAAGAGAACAAAGTGAAATTTACAACTATTTCTGCTGTTTTTTTAATATATATTCATAAAACCCTTGGTGGTTAAAAACCCTTCATTTCACAAACCTACACATTGCTTATGTTATATTCTAATTATGGCCAATTTCAGTCGAATATTTAATATAAATTCAAATTCTGTCAAAAAAAAGTACCGAAATATTCGCAATTAACATATAATGTAGAAATACAAATCCGATGAAATTGAACATATTAGAACAACGAAACAACAGAACAGTAAAAGGTCAAAATTCTTTACACTAAATAAATTATAAAATTATCTTTGAAGTTGTTTTTTTTTATTAATTTGTTGATCATCGTAAATACTAGAAACCAAATCTCTAGGCATCTCTGTTAAAATTTAATAACAAAATATGTATTCTTGAATCACAAATCCTAATTTCTTTTTGTGGAACCCCCAATAGAATAGAAATTCTCGTTGGCTCTTGGCAATGTGCCTAAAGTGCGGCTTATCAACTATTAAATATATAAACGTGAGAACAATTACAGTTGTCAGGTAATTTCCAACGTAATCGGCCTCAATGACAACCAATAATAGTAAGTAAAAGTGACTATAAAGAATCATATTTTGGATGATTTGGCTATAAACTTATATTTGTTTCCATGCAAATAAGATACAAAATGTTCAACAATTGTATAATTGCATATATAAAGTTGTTAATTTTTATGTCTATTTATAATAAAACAAACATCTAATTGGTTATACCCATACCTCGTTAAACTGCCGCTCTTTATGCGGCATTTCGCTATAACGGCTCTCTTAAATTAAGGCACGTTTTCGATTTACGTCCTAAAATGTTTCGCTATAACGGCAAGAAATCTTTTTTCGATATACTTACATATTACCAATCTTGCGCAATAACTGATTCCTTATGCGACTTTTCGCTTTGCGGCCAAGTTTCGTGGAACGTATCTAGGCCGTAAAGCGAGGTACGGGTGTATTAGATAAACAAATTCTATATATTAATAGCCTCTTTGATAATTAACATCAAACAAATTATGTTGTGAATCTTCGTTAATAACAACAATAAAGATTTCATCAATATTTAAACGTTTTTCTAAAAACTGAAAAGTAAATATAGAAAAATAAAAAACATCAAAAGAACAAAATGAATGTGGAAAGAATATATTTTAGAATGATCAACCTCGATATTGACTATAAACATGTCCTATACTTCCACTGTACTGTTTTTACTTGTTCTTAGTTTTCCGTTCACCAATTTTCTACAAAGAATGCTTTATTTATTAAAAATGATATATAATACATATATTTGAAATACAACAATAATTAAACAAATCTAATAAACTATTGTTATATCTGTTACAAAGTGCTATCGACCGAGGTCTTTTTGTCTATTTTTTGTTGTTTATTATACCTATAATTACATTATTATATAGTATTATAGTTTCACCATATATTCGACATCTCCTGCTTGGGAGAGAATCTGAATTTTAGACTTTATTTATTTAGTTAACATATCAAAATAGGTACATAATGTTGGTGGTTGTTTGGGAGAACTATTCTAAATTTAACTGTATTCTCTTAAGTATACATTAAAGCAGCGTTTTCCAAACTGGGCTGCCTCCCTAGTAAAGCGCGGACTAGTCTAAAGGAAGCCGCGAAAATTAGTCACAGTGAACAATTCTGCAAATTACTGCTAATGTTTATTATTTTATTAAATGGATTAGAGGGCCAAATGGTTAAATATTTTTATAGGAGGCATAGTAACATCAAGTTTGGAAACCATTAACCATGCATTAAAGTACCAATTATGTATACAGCGCCATCCAACGATCATTCTTAAAACTAAGAAAATCATGTATTTTTTTCATAGCAATTTGAAGGAGCTTGTTCGTTCGAAACTTATTGCTTTTCGCACGTACAGATAGAATAGATAGGTAAGTAGATATTCCTGACGGTAAATTTTATTTTTGATTTACGGGGGCGGCGCGCTCGAACGAAGGAACGTCGAGCGCACCTAATCAAAGCATTTTCATTCGATCCGCTTTAAGTCGCTGTAAATTTTCCAAAGGTACATTCTAATCTAGCCGACAAATTTATTGCACTCTCCTGTAGCTTAAAAGGCCAATAAATTTCCCCGCGGCCATGTAAATAGAGTGTGTTGCACGAGCGCCCTACACTCCCCAATCAAAACCGAACCGAACACAACGCAAACCCATGCCGCCCAACGAAACTGAAATCC
>JAFMTC010000129.1:535365-560791 GCA_018845635.1 Nicrophorus orbicollis
CCCCCTTATTTATTACGCATTAAAATTCAATCTGCGTAATAAAACTACATGCACGTGCAATTACGAAACCGCCGCTTCGAATCGCATAAATTCGTGTAATTGTGCGCGCACCCTCCTTGTCCTTTCACACATCCGTTTTTCACGAACCGTAATTCCATTTCGAAAACCGCAGAATCGATGAATATTTAATTTCAATATTTATTAATATTTAGACCAATTCGTACTTAACGTAAAAAACGTTCGTAAAAAACGTTATTGAAGTAAATTATTACATATTTGTCATATTGGGCAACCCATAAACACCTCTTAACGAACTGCATTTTATGAACAAACTAATGTTTTACCCATGTTGGAATGCATCGGACTACTGCTTAGAAAATTTTGTTACACCCCTTCCAATCTAGACTCGGTTTACCGTTGATGCATTTTGGAGGTCGTAGGTTGATCTGGCACATTTTGTCAACATGTTGTAAATTATATTTTGTAAATTAGTTTTATTTTTCGGGCAGAAAGACCTATTAAAACTTAAAATGTATCATCAATGAGTTTAGTGAAAGAGACCTAACAACAGATTATAAATAAAGCAAAGCTTAAAATAAATGGTAATGACCTTTTTTTGATAAATATCATAGATTATGAATGAAAGGCAATACAGATGTGCGGGTCCGTTTATGAATATTTCACGGTCCCATTAATGTCCAATTAATTATTTGCTTTTATTTTTGCTTTCCTTCGTTCTTTCTGTTTCCAGCTGGAGCTCGAGTCTCCGGCGAGGCACGGTTTAATAATCTCCGGTTTATCGTGTGCACTTCTACCTTGCGTCAGTGCAGAACAACAATATGGGAAATTTTTCTTTCATCCGGAATAATCGGCTTTCAAACTGAAAAGCCAAACAATTTTCAATTTATTATCCCTTGATGAATCGTGTTTTTGTTGTACGAAGAGGGTGGATGATTGCGCCGCTTCCCCATTTTTTGTTTGTTTTGCTTGTATTGCCTATATAACGATATATATATATATATGGTATATATATATATAGAGATATAAAGGAGCGAGAGAGAGTGAATGTGTGTGTGTGGCATTAATCCGATTTAGACGAGACAAAATCAACCGGTTAGAGCGTCGTGACGCGTGATCGTTTTGCAGCTCGTCGTCGTTTTTGGAGGGGCGCCGGTGGCGGCAAACCTAGGGTCCAGCAGGACAGTGAACGTGAGTGGATGCGCCGGGTGGTGCGTCGGAGGGAAAAGGACAGATGGATATGTGTGGGGACCGATAAAGGGGAATGCGTGAGACAGAGAGAGAGAGATGGAAAGGGTGAAACCTAGGACGGTTAGGGATGAGATAGGAAGGACGCGCGTGGCTCGTTTCGGCGGCACACGACGCGCCCGCAATAGATAACGTCCGATCCTCCCACCGATCTGCGTGATATATACCCGTCCACGACATACACACACACACACATAATCCTGCATACATATATATATATACGCAGGGGAGCGGAGAGGGTCGGAGGACGACGCACACACATACACACATTAATGGCCGCATGTTGATTGCGAGTTTTAAAGGGTGGTTAGGAGGGGGGTGGAGATGGGGTGACGTTGGCAGACCTGGGAGCAGCAGCGGCGGCGGGGGCGGCACTGGAGACAGAGGCGGCGGCGGCGGCTGACTACTCGCAGCAGGCGACGGATTTATGGCGGATCAGGAACGCGTCCTCGTTATTTATCTGTGCGCAAATCGCACTAATGCATTAACTCCACGACGACTTGCAGGACAATCGGACCGTGCGCCAAAAAAAAATCCAATTTGCAGGAAGCTACCAATCCACAGTATATACAGGGTGATCAAAAATAAGTTTACAACTTGAATTATACCCACGTATTGTCAGGTGTCCCGAATAATCGGAGTTGTCCCAATTTTGAATTTCCAGTCCCAGCTGGATTTCCCGGGACATTCTTAATATTATTTCTATGATTCCTCACCAGTATCCGCCATCTAAACAACCTGCTCCCTCCGAATGACCTCCTATATTACAAAACCAAAATTGTTCCTCTCCTCGATAGATACCTCTCCCTTTCTCTTAAATTTATTTCAAACGATTGCAATTTATCCTCTCCTCTTCAAATAGTATATCCCTGGAGATCCGACATAAGTATCCAAACGTACCCTATACCAGCTTCTATTGTCCCTATAATTATGTTCTTTTCCCATTCGAGTGAGCTGCTTTTTTTTCTTTATAAGTAACTTAATACAATATTATTAATTTAGTTTCTCTATTATTTGTATATAGTTTATTAAATATACTTCTTTCATTGTTGGAATTCATGGGCAGAAAAACCAATGGTCGATAGCCCCTAGCGCCTTTTGGTTATTGTTATTATTATTTTGCTTATTTAGAATAATATATTTTTATTTATTTTGAATTACCTATATTAAATTATTATGATTTCTGACATTTATTGTTTTCAAAAATTGTATAAACTTCCTTTTAAAGAACGAATTTACATAAATGAATTTCAATAAATTGAAGTACTTATGGAGACGACTCGAACCAAAATTCGAAGTTCACAAGCTGAAAATGTTGTGTTGACAGCATGCATGTATGAGCAGAAAAAGAACGGTCATCTAAGGAATGTTGTTTTTCTTACAAAATATTCAGAATAAAAACATCATTAATAATATTTCCAAATAACAAAATATTAAAGCTTGTATTTGTAAAAGTTCATTAGGTTTTACATTCTTCAGTCTTTCGTTGTCCACCATACACAAATATATATAATCAGTATTTTTTAGTTGAATTCTGAGATTATAATTAAACAAATTGAGGCTATTTAACCGAATTGCCCTGAATTCTCAGATTATTATTATTTTCTTTCTATAGCTAATTAAAGCTACCCAAATATACAGGGTGCTCCAACAATAACTTATAACTTTAATAATACGTCATACGCTATAACGAACTCAGTAAAATCAGTATTCATAAGAAGCTATAGTAGTTAGTTGTATTACTTCATTACTATAATTGTATTACTTTAACAACGAGTTGCAGGATATGTCTGATATCCATGTACGAAGCCACTTTAATCAAAATTGCAGTAAACAACCAAATCATAATGTATACAGGGTAATTTGAAAAATTTCTGTACAACTTTCGTCAAACTTCATATTTGGAGGTATGCTGCTATGGTATAATCCGCTAGATTATACAATTTCAGTTACATGACAACATATAGTTTGCTAAATTTTAATTCTACGAAAAATTTGCAGAACAATCAACCACATACACAAATAAAGTCTATTTTTCTTGGTAGAATGAAATTATGACACAAATAAATATAAAAGAACTCGATATTTTCACCAATTAAGTTATTTATGATATGTACATAAACATATATCAATGATATATCAGTTGGGTTTTATTGCGTAACATACTTTGATATTTACTGAATCATATAATTTTCAAATATCTTTTTTCAATTAGAATACATTACAATACAATAATTCAGATTTACGTTGGAAAATGATCAATTTACTCTTAATATTCTTGCGAAGCCATCACGAAACATTGTTTTTTAATTTAAAAAATGAATAGTTCAGTTCCTTACGAAGTTACACTTTAGCAAATATTTTAATTACCTTTTAAAATAGTTTTATAAAACAGGTATTAATAATGAAAATTGTTAAATTAATATATTAAAATAATGAAAATTAATTAGTCAAGCAGGAGCATATGAGACACGTAAATGTTGCACATGTCTAGAAAACTGCTTAATTATAAGGGAAACTTGCAGTTGACGAGTTCCCGTAAGAGCGATACTGCACCGCCTCCGAAAAGGCAGTTTAGTTTCTTGCAAAGTTCGTTCAAATTTGCCTGAAACTTTAATTCCGGAATATTTTAACAGCGGTTATTGCGTGGCGCGCAGAGGTGAAAGTTACGTCTTCTGCTCCCCGAGGCGACACCAACTGCTCATGAAACATACACACAAACTGTTGATGATTCCTTCATTAAATACAGCACGGATCTCGCTCCATCTCTTTCGTGAGCTCATGCTGGATGCAATCAATAACATCTGATTATTTTCCATGTGTCACATTGAAATGGTTTACTGCCAGAAGGAAGCGAGAAATGAACGGCGCAAGGAATCCATAAATTTCGCCTGCATTTTCGCAATTTTCTATTCGTTTCTTTTTTATTATTTATTATATGTGTGTGTATACATGGACAATAATATTTTAGCGTTAAGATATTTTTGGACCCTGCGCGAAATTGGAACTCGATTTAATTCAAAAGATGTAAAGTTTATTGCGCAACCCCCCTGCCGTTTTATGTGCAAAGTCGCGTTCGCCCTAGTATTCTAATAATAAAAAAAGAGAGAGAAAGAGAGTAAAAGTGAGTAAGAGAGACAGAGAGAGGGAGAGGAAAAAAGCGAAGGGCTGTTGCCGCCAACGCCGCCTCCTCTTTCTTCCTTTTCTCTCCGACGTTCCGCATGTAAATTTATTGGGATTAAAAAATATTGGAATGTTATGACTGCTGAATTTAATATACCGCTGCGAAAACGTCGAGTGTATCCTTCTATATGGTCGCATCTACAAGGAGATCAAAAATAACCTTATTCTGGAGCGAAATTACATGCAGACCGAAAAGAATAAAGTTCGACATTAAATTATTGGCTGTGGGTAATATTCGTAATTGTACAATTTTTTGAAGATACTACAACTGTAGGAGTATCTTCATATTTCACACTAACTTAAAGTATCATTTTAACTAATAAAATGAATATTATAATCTGCATCTATATAATACTGCATGTATTAAAAAATATACTGAAAGTATACTCTTTCTGATCAAATTCTTGTTGAATATACATCAATAAACATATCAATTTTAAATAGTAAAAGTAATAAGAAAATAGCAAAAGAGAAACAGAACATTGACATAACATTACACACGATTTATAGCTGTTAGTTGTAGATTATCCTTTTTCATTTTCATTAATAACATTGACCATATGCCTTTTCGTAACATGTATTTTCACGATTTACTGTACCATGTTTTATCCTTCTTCAGTTTACAATTCTAACCAAGTAATTGGTGTTATAATCTAAAATTTTATGTTGAAAATATACTCTTTCTGATCAAAATATTATAAAATATATAAATCAAATCATCTTGAAATTGATCGGAAAACTAAGAACAAGTCGTAACAGAACAGCGCAAAAACAGACCAGTGAGAAAACAGTAAATGCGGTTTATCAACTTGATCAATTTTATTAGGATTATTGACCTTGTCTTTTCGAAACTTATGAATTTTCGTCCTCATGTTTTCATGTAACGTGCTTTTTCATGTTGGCGACTCATAGTCTTATGTTTAGAGTCGCCGGTCTACTCGGTACAAGTTTCAGTTACAACGCAGGTTTCTTTCAGGTCATTTTCAGAGCTTCTGCACTGAGACCATTGATTCCTAAACAACAGTCCTCAAGGGATTAGTTGTCAATGGGCAACGGTTCTAAACAAGTGCCTGCAACGACATGGTGATTAACTGAATATACGATTTAGTAGATTGTAAATAACATTACAAAAAGACACACCAAAAAACGTATTTAAGAATATTTCTTGATTGTAGTTGTTAATAGAACTTTTAGAATACATATAATTATATTTATATTACTATTAAACATATTTATTGACCACACAATATGCCAAAGGGTTACTGATAGTAATTTTGGTCAAAATCATACAAAATAATGAAAGAAGTACAAGGCCAAAAGGAACCGAATCAGTTTTTTTTTTCGAGGAAAGAAAGGAATTATTTATAGTGAACAAAGACAATGCATCGATTCCAATTGGAACTTAATGATTTGGAAGAAGCTTCCGTTCATTATCATAATGTATAATGGGCAGGAAGGTCAAGGTGTGGCTCCTGGCATATACGGATGATGCGGTGACAGCCGCTATGAATGGGAAATTTGATTCATGATGAACGCAACAGAGTCAATAAACTAAGATCACCCCATGTCCCATGAATCAAATAATGTTAATACGTTTCTAAATCAACAATTGTAAAGCGAAGAAGTGTATTATATAAGTATATTAGAATATTTATTTTAATAACGTTAAATATATTATTTGTCAGGAAATAGCAGCTGTCAAAAACGTCAAAATAAATATACAGTGGTACCTCGATATACGAGTGTTTTGAGATACGAGTCGCCGAGCGAGCGATATTTTGCTTTGAGTTGCGAGCAAGATTTGAGATACGAGCAATCGCACACTACACCGCTGCACACGACACCAATAAATCTCTCTCTCACCTCAGACTAATTGCTTTGAGATGCGAGCAAGGTTACTGAACGAATTAAACTCGTATGTCGAGGTACAACTGTATTATAAACTGTTGTGTTGCAGCATAACTAAAAGACTGCTCTAATAAGCTGAGAAATGCTGATCTCGAATATGCAATACATTATCTTAAAATACTCTTAAATTAAACTATAGTTGATACCTTCCAATATACAACTTATTCATTAATAAGTATATATTTCATATTACATACATTATTTTATTTATCGCAGTGTTGATTATCTCCTTTCTTCAGTTATTTCTTTTGCTTCACAATATGACAGCTATGTCAAAACAACAGAAAAATGTAGATAATTGTAAATGTATTTTGTCATAACATAACTGAAAATAAGTTTGAATATACAATAAACGTAATGAAAATACGCTATGACTGTTGTTTACTAGATTAATTTAAATCATTACTTTAGAAAATGCAACTTCTTCCGTAACAAGTATACATTTCACACTAAATAAATGTGTGAGTTAATGAGTTGAATGTATGCAAGGAACGTAAGAGGCGTTGACGGTTTAATTAGTCATTAATTTGTCTGGGAATAAAAATCGTCGGGAAGGTAATTTCCTCGTTCGCGAAAGAGTGATGGGCTCCATATAAAATTTAATGCGTTTGACAAATTGCTTTTTGGAAAAATGCGGCTCGGCTAATCCAGATAATGTTTATAGCGTGACAGATAAGGAAATCTTCTGCGCTGCAAATGAGAGGCGGCGGATAAATCACGCGATTGACAATCGGGCTCCCATTATCTGAAGGACCATTAGTCAGCCCAAGCTCAGATTAAATTACCACTCGCTTTTGTGTGTTGGGCCCTTTTCATTCCCTCCCCCCTGCTCCTCCACCACCTCATACCCATCTCCACATCCAACCATCTCCTGCTGCTGCTGGCTTCTGCTTCACCGTCATCGCATCATCTTCTTATTCTTCTCCAGCCTTTTCTTTTACTTTTCGCACTCTCGATTATCCCTTTCTTTTGTCATTTCTTTTTTATTATGTGAATATACAATCGAAAGTCGAAAGAAAAGCACATAAAAGTATTGAAATACTATTAAATTCAAAGAATATTCATTGTTCATACTGACAGAATGTTGTTATATATCAATTGCAAATAACTAATATTAGATTTTAAAAGATTTAACGCAGAAGAAATCAAATGATTTTAAGGAAGTCTTCATAAACTAAATTAAAGTATCTGCTAACCAAAATAACACGATCAAAATATGAATATGAATGTATATTTCTTTTCATAATAATTTATATGATAACAAATGTGGTATTAAGGATTTGATAATAAAACTAACAGATAGACTTAAGTCAATAGCCTTCTTGCCTAATTTAAGGCCAATAAAGATTTATCTACTAATAACTTATTATAAATAGATTTTTGGCCTACTTTTAAGCTTTGTAATTGTCCAGGTTTGAGGCAAGTTTAAGACTTCAGTTCATTAGGTCTTGATAAATAATATATTTTGAATATTTAGGTCACGGCAAAAAGATTTTTTTTGAAAAGCTATTACAGATCGAAGCTGTACAAATAGTAGTAGTAGTAGTGAAAGACAGCTGGATGTGAATGTTTCTGCATTTTTGACTGGCAGTGTAGTACATGTATGGTGCTGGTGGGTAATTTTGAACCAACAAGTTTGGCCTCGGGCGTGCAGTGTTGTAGAGGGGTGGCAGCGGTGGAGGCGGCATATATCGATGCAAATGCTATTCCGCAAAACCAACTACCACCACCACCACCCTCGCCCACCCGACCGACACACCGTCCCCGACATCTAATAACATCGCTTTAACTTTTCATATTCGAGCCCGAGCAAATTGGATTTACGCTATGGAGAGTTTAAGGCTAATTTAATAAGCAATTATCGGTTAGCACGCAGCGGCCGGATAGCCTTTACGAGCCCCTTTGCACCTTGTTACAACCCCCATAACCATCCGAGTAATCCGACAGCCACTACTGGCCTGGCCTCGCCTCGCCTCCACATTGCTGTCCCGGGATTGCATCTGCAATGCGCACTTACACAATTAAATGCATCATAGCCCGTTCACCCATACCCACGTCCGTACCATACCAACCAACACGGACGCACTCTGTGTATTTTTTGGCCGACGCCGCCGCCGCCTCGGGCTTCCCGTTAAGATGGCCGAATGCCAGCTTCCGGGTTTTTCGTTTTCGGAGCATTGGGAGGGTGGCGGAGGATGGAGGTTGGAGGAGAGATCGTGCGGGATTTTCGAGCGTCAGTACGAAGGGCGAGAAGAAGACCCGTGATATATGGGGACAGACGGGATTAAGAGATAAGCTGAATACTCTCTTTTCTTTCCTCCTGTTGAATGAGAAAGCTCAATAAATGCTGCAGGAGGGCAGGGTGTGCATTTCAAAGGTTTCCTAGTTCCGATTCGAAAACAACCCTCTCCCCTTCGTAAAATTCGGCCGGGCGCAATTAATCCGATGCGGGGGGGTGAGGCGGTGAATGTGCGGCCGCCGAAAAAGCGTTTGAACAGCTTGGTACAAAACTTTCTTAGCAACAGTTTTCCATCAGTGACACGTATCCGTACCATTCTGCCCGGGCGCTCATTTGTGAAATACCTTTCCCTAAACGACTGACACTTGTAACGTGTTTTCGGGGGTTTGGTAGTTGTAGTGGTGGAAGGTTGGAAAGTGGAAGAAGGCGCATGGAAAAGAGAGGAAGTTTGAGGAGGCCGGGGGGTGGTGGTGAAGCCGCCCCTCCGCTCGCTGCGTGCATGCAACCGGCCCATAAACAACCCGGGGTGCCAACCACGACGAGACACTCGAAAAGCACCTGAGGAGAGATCATCAAAAACGGACGGTGATGATGATGACTTTATTTACAGCCCAACATTATGGGCGCCAGATAAAACGGGTATTAAGGCGCAAAACCAACCCTCGCACGCACGCATACATTAAAGATTTTTCCATTTCGAACATTTGCAAAATTAAACGAACCCACAAAGAATTCTAAAGCAGCTGCTAAACTACTGCAATTTGCATTACGTAATCCAATACATATTTATGACAGACCTCTGATTATTTGTCATTTATATTCTGTAGAAACTTATTATAATTTTATATATAAAACATTGAAATACAAACACACATTTCTAGAGCCTTCCTCTATAATTAACGATTAAGCTACATATACACAAAAGCCTATTGTTAGGTCAGCCAATATTAACAATAAGATGATCTCAAAATTTCATAATTCTTGATTTTTTATTGTTTTAGTTTTAACACTACAATAGAAAAAATGATCAAATGTAGAACCACAATTTGATTTTAAAATTCCTACTTCGTGTTCTTTTTGTTCCACAATGATGACTTTTACAGCGATAACTGAAAGTGTAATATAATCAACTTTATTTTGTCTTATGAATTATTATTCTTATTGTAATCTGTACTCCAATTTATCGACGATTTGACAGTCTGTAAGTAATATTAATGATGAAGTAAGTAGCGAATTTTAATTACTAATTAACATCAATATGCATAAACATATAATATCTTGCACAGAATCAGAAGTTTCTTGAATTTTTGGCACAATAAGGACACAATTTAAAGCTTTCATTGGTATTTTGTATGCAACTGCTATCAAATTTTTAAGCAATAAATACACTAACAAACAGTAAAGTGTTAATCAATATAATTAAGTATATTAATCAGCGATTCAAATTTGTAACATTACGTACAATTTCCGATGAATCACTAACAGGGTTATACATAGTTACTTGCTATTTGCACATAAAAGTGACATTACAAACTTAAGTGAAGGGAATCAAGGAAGATTGAACCCAAATAACTGAAAATCACTATACAGACTTAAAAAATGCAACATGTTGGACTCATATATTTAGTTTTTTAATTATTTTAAGTAAATTTATATGGAGGAATGCTGGTGAGTTTTGTTGGGAAGGTTCGAACCTGCCGTGATATGGCGGTTCTACGCCATTACAAAACAGAGTCTAATACCACACGTTACACATAACAAATCAAACATCTTTTTATTTCCACCACTTCACAATAATACATTTGCAAAATGTCCGATAAAGTGTAAATAACATACATGATATACAAAAACAAAGATACATTTAAGCATTTTTTGTTGAACTTCATATAGGAAGCAGCGTGTAAAGTAAATTTTAGTGGTGATAGAATAAACAGAATATGAGGAAAGTCGTAAAGAGACGAATGCCAGATTTGGTCTGCTGTAATGAATGAAAATCGATGGTCACGATATGCGGATGAAACACATTCGGGACACCTGTTTGTTTTTCGGGGTTGAAAAGGAGGAGAGGATGCCTGTTGACCACTGCAATTTAGGAGCGTCGTCCTTTATATTCCGCATAGCCGACGCCACCTAATTCCGTGCTCGCAGCGGCAGTAGCAGCAGCAGCAGCAAACCACCCTGTGTGCTTCGGCTTTGTAAAACCACCCCACTTTATATTTCCCTCCAGTGTATTATCCGAGCACCGACGGCGCCGACGATAACTCAAGAACTTAAGTAATTTAATATAAATATTTTATCAATTTCACGCTAATTTTAGCGAGTCGCTTAAAAACTTATTTCATTTCACCCTCTGAAGCCGTTTTCCGTTTTGCATGTCTGATGGTTGGGTTGTTGGACTTTCTTCTTCATCATCATCATCATCCAGTTACGTTACTTTTTTTCCCTTCAACCGTGTACGTTTGGTAGCTAGCATGTGTATATATATATATACACACGAAGATGACAGCGTTATTTTTTTCTTTCCGGAGATGCGTTATCGTTTTTGGTACAAGGAGGGAGAAGCCCGGAACTTTTTCGCTGTTGGTGCCATTAAGATAAGATCGTCCTTCCGCTGCGCGAATTTTATCGGGGGCGGCGGCGGCAGCGATATGCCGGCTGGCCGCTCCCTCAAATTAAAATGGAAAGAGAACGACGAGATAGAAGAAGAAAAAAATAAGTAAATAAGGGGAAACCGGAAATAACAAGAGACGCGCCAGTCAAATTTTGATGTATGCATCGAATCAATTGAAATTGACGAGCAATGCAGCAGCAGAAAGGATGCGAAACATCTTTTCAAGTCTCTGCATTTTGTAAACAGTAGCACGAACCACGGTTTTGGCACGAAATGTTTCGGGTTTAATCTGCGAAACACATCTCTTTAATGCAGTTCATTTTTGTTAATTATGGTGGATCGTAAACTGCGGAGGTATTCTCTGCATTAACAAGGAAACCTAATTAACCGAATCCTCTTTTAAGGTCCTTTTTATTACGCTTCTAAGCTGCAGTCACCAGTTGTAATGCTTCTATACATTCTTTTTTTTTCTGCATAAACATTGTACAAGAACTTGGATGTTCGTTTCCTTATTAATCTTGGTTAAAGGAGAAACACTGTTACCTCGCTTTCATAATGTGTTTGTACATATATATATATATATAGACTAAAGGTTAAATGGGAGCTTCAGCTGCATGATTTATTAGCTGCGATTGTCCAATACGATTTCTACAAGGTGTCAACGCAAGCACGCAACACACTTGGGATTAAATTAATTTATATTTAAAAGCAACGTAGCCCACGAACTCTTCAACTGATTCCACTGAAAAGTTATGTAATACACACGATTCCATATATTATAACATAATTTATGATTATAAATTCATGCATTTCTATTAATATTTCACAACATACATATGCATTAGGTGGACTGGAAAATAATGTCGTTTTTTTTTTACAAGTTTTCATAATCATTCATGTAATCACCCTGCTTATCAACCAATTTTCGACATCTAGTGTATAAACTTTCAATGTAATCTAATTCAAAATTAGTTCGTAGGATGACATATAGACGGCACCATTAACGACAAATCCATATGATTTTTAAGAAGTACCAACATTTAGACGACGCCTGTCAAAATTTCATGGAAATCTGTTGTTTAGCTCAGAAGTTACAATTGTTTTAGTGACGCTACTTTTGTAAGTTTCAAAATAATGGAAAAATCTATATTTCGTATATTAGAAAACATTGCATTTTAATAGGAAAAAAATACTATTCAAACAAAGCAATGATCTTCGAATGATCTCCCAAATGAAGTTGTTTCATCCTACGATTTTATTGGATGACATATTATTTGAAGAACGTTGCTAGGTAACCAATCTTTCATAATTCCAACTGAGGCACCAATTTGATATACGTTATTTTTCTATTTCTAATTTCTAACCTTAGGAATATCAATCAAAACTGTGACATTTACACATCTTATCAACTTTTCTCTAAAACATTTAAGGGATTCGATCAAATCACTTACTTTCTTTAGGGAAATCACCTTACCGAGTATCTTCCGTGAATTGATCATCTGCCTTACGAATTTGATCAAACCTCCTTTTTTATCATCTCCTTGTGGTTGCTTGGATTACCTTCCTAACACGAACATCGATTTAGCTACATAAATCTTTCAAAATACTCCAGAAAAGTGTTAAATAAGTTCTGTTAATGGTTCTTCAGTCAATGACAACATCTGGAAACACTTGTTTAGTAATATTATAAGATACTGTTAAGCTTCTTAAATTTCGCAACCACAACTGGAGGACTTAACCAGAAGGTTATCAATAGATTAATTCCCAAAAAGATGTCGGAAGGAAGAGGCCTCGCAGCATAATTTGGTTATTTATAGTCATTAGAGGATTTCTTCAAATTGAACTCTCTCCCCCCCTTCTAATCTTGTTAGCCCGATGTTAGAGCTTACCGAAAGATGTTACTTGATATTTATAGGATGCCACTGGCGTCACAAACTTAGAGTGCGTCCTAGCATTTATTGTGATTTACGTTATTCGTCGTCCTTTCCGCTTTCATTTTGTTATATTTTTGCTTTGCCTTTTTTGTCTAAATTAAATTCGATCCCTCGGTTTTCGTGGTGGGGTGGACGATAAAAATAACAGTTTTGTTGTAAATAACTTTATTGTTATTAACCCCCTTCCAACGCTACTTCACTGGTATACTACATAAAATTATGGCCGTTCCCCTAATACTCCGGAAATATGTATGGAGGATGCAGAATGGGAAAAACGGGGCAAGACAATAACGTAATATATTCGGAATCATATTCTTAAATCTGGCATTCTACGAGCGTTTTTATCGTTCGGTTTTACTGTTTCGGCGGTCAGTTTAACGTAAACATCGTACAATTCCTGCTGCTCGCTGGTATAGACGGCATAGTTAGGTCCGGTTTAACAGGATTACATTAGATAAACCCAATAAATATGTCAAAGATGGAGGAGGTTCGCTGCAGGCCTCGATGGACACGGGTAGAAAGAGATGAGTAGAAGAAAAAAAACAAGAATGAATAAGAGAGAGAGAGAAAAACGTACATTTGTTGAGGAGAAGCGATGCGTGTTTGTTTGCGTTTGTGTGTGTGTGTGCATCCGAACAAAACGTTTCCCCTCCGATTCTATATATTGGCGCCGCGACGCCTCGTAACTTGAGCGTCGCGAATGAAGCCGCTGCCAAACCGTAGCATCAACAAATCTTAAACAACTAAAAAACACCATCGTCGACCCATTCCTCCTCCTCCTCCCATTCCGACCAACCTCGACCTAAAGCCTGAAATACTGCACAATGCAGAAATTCCGCTCTCCGTTACGGAGCCAATAAATTTTTAAGGTCTATAAATTCTCATTGGGCGACTCCCTAATTTTTAATAAATCTGCTGCATTTCACACATTTTGCCAATAACCGAAGAGATGTAACCTGCTTCATGTCCTTGTTTAACCCAAATAAACACGCAATATTTTTACTGCTTTATTTGATTAGGTTGAATTACGTTCAAGTTAACTTAACAACAAATCTTACTACAGAAGGAGTAACAGTTGAAAATAATTGTAATGGAATTATTAGAGCACTGCTTGTTACAAAAAATATATTGTCTAGAAAGTAGATTCGTCTTATACAGAGGTTTATGTAATATATTTGCAAATTATTCTAATATTCGAAGAGACTCAAAATAAAAGCGTCATATACCTGTGAAATAGCCCTTTGCAGAAATTGTATTTTCTTTTATATTTCTTCATCTTATTGTAGTCTATGTATTTTTTTGTAATTATTATTCCAATAATGATTATTATTAATTAAAACAAATAAATTTCTTCGAAACATTTGCTTTTAGGGCAGAAAATCGAGCAATTGCCTCATGGAAATTTGTATTACTCAATTATGTCCACTTTAATGACATATAGTTAGTTTCAGTTCTTAATAATCAATTAACCAAGTTTATTTGTTTAATTAATTAAAGAGTTCTTGGAACAATCATCGAGAAACATACTGATTATTGAATGAAACTAATCAATTCCATGAGTCAAAGAGGCAAAGAGATTATTTCCTAAAATATTTGCTCTTGAAATATCATTTAGATTTTAGTCTATTTCATTTGATAACAAAAAAATGTTTTGATATTAACATGTTTATATTCAAATCTTTGTTTTTATAAACAAATGTATTGGACCAAAAGGTTTTACTTTTTGTAAAAGAACTGATTGTGTCACAAATTTCATGTAATTTCATGTATTAATCAATAATTGATTTATTCAATTATTTGAAGAAATGTTGAATTATCGAGAAATAAACTAAGTAGACTAACCAAATAAAATGTGCCAAGTAGGAAAAGGAACATTTATTGTAACAACAATTACAAAAAATAAACCCAATACAATAGTAATAAATAAATAACAATAAAACAAAATTCTATTTCTGCAATTTCTGTAGACCAAAAGTCGTTATGCCCATCTTGAAATATTATTCAGATTTTAGTCAATTTTATTTGAAAAATCGATTTCGTAACAATTTTTTTAGTAAAAAATGTATTATAGTTACCCAAATTTAAAGAATATCTTCTTTTAACGATTACCAACAGGAATAACAACATGGAATCAATAGTTAAGCATCAGAACGTTCCTAACGAAACAAACAAGTGTGCTCCTTCGATCAATGCAGTTCTTCTCGTGGAATTATTAGAGCGTCACCTCCATATTCTCTATATTTATTCGGAGAAGCTTGAATGGGAAAATTGTATATTTACAGTTCCAAAATAAATTGGATATACAAATGTATTTACTTTCTATCATTATTTTAGATAAGCTATATAATTATAATAAATTAATTTTTGCATTTATTGGAAGATTCTCTCTGTACAATCAAATATAGGAAATAAGTAATAATATAATCGTAAATATATTTTTAAGCTAGCTTTCATTCTCTTTGCAATAGTGTTGAAGAAAATTGGAATTTTAAAATCAAAAGATCTTTGGTCTTTGGTCTATAGGGGGGGGGGGGGAGCCACATGCGGCTCTTTGAAGGATTATTTGCGGCTCTCGATATATGTACCCGAGTTCCTTTTTATTCCTTATTATTTAAATACCTTTTAAATAAGTATTTAATTGCGGAACGCGAAAAATTTCAAATTTTGAAAATAGCTCGGACTATCAAGGAGCTTGGCCACCATTGGTCTATAGTCTTATGAAGCAATAGCATGTTATTTTCCATTGTATTTATTCTCTTTTTTTTAATATATTGAGTTTATTTTACAAAAAAAGTCAATTTAAGTCCATGTTATTTAAATAGGAGGCTTATAGCCTAAGCATGGTTAGAGTCGCCGGTCTACACTCTGAGATCTTGGGTCCCATATACAACACAGGATTTTGTGGTCTTTTTCAGTGCTTCTGGGTTGAGGCCATGGATTTGTAATAAATACAGTCTTGAAGTGATTAGTTATCAATGGGCAACGATTCCAAACAAGTATCAGCAACGACGTGGTGATATGCTAAATGTCTGAATGGATAGATTGTAAGTATGGTTGCATAACGACACATAAAAAAATATTGTTGTAAATTAACTTAGTTAATGGACTAAAAGGACTAATTAGATCACGTTCGTGCTTATTAAAACTGCTATAATAAAGTATGTGCAAACAGGGGCAATTTTAAAAAAGTAAATTGGGTCAAGCTGCAGCAACAATTATTAATAGTCAACCTGTTACACACTAATTAATTGGATAACGCTGTTTTTGTTTTGTTTGGTTGTGTGCATTGCCTTGTATCGAGTAATGAATACGATAAATCCACGTTTATTCTTTAGAATAAAATATGTATGCATTCGATGGGGAAAAAGGAGTTATGATGGATTGCGACAAATACGAACGATATAATCTAAAAGGGATCAATCAATCCTTTCTACAGGAAAATTAGTACAAATAGTCTTCAACATTATGTCTTTAGTAGAAATTATGATTAATTACAGTTTTAATTTACACTCGTTTTTATAATTTAGATTATTAATTCCAACATCAACTAGTTTCCATCAAAGCAATCAATTTATTTAAATATTTCAATAACGAATTTAAAGAATTACTTAAAAAAGAAACAAATTGCATTCTATATATTGAAATCTTTAGTTTCAATCTGCGATATTTGGCAAGTAACTTGTGTAAGTACTTGAACTTTAAAACAAGTGTAAATGCAGTTATGTAAACGTATATAGTGAATATTACACACTTTATCGTCCAGTCACACAAATAAGTCCTTAATTAAAAGAAAATCTAAGGTTATAAACAATGAATAGTAAGTTAAAATAATTTAAAAAATGGACGGAAAGACCAATGGTCGATAGCCCTTTGGCCACTTTTGTTTTGTTTTATTATTATTATGTTTGATTTATATTTTGTTTTTTTAGAATTATATTTTGAACTGAAATAAATTATATTATATTATTAAAAATTTTAAAGATGAGACAAAAAGTAGTTTTTAGGAACTCTTCAATCTGATGTTACTTTCTACAGAAAACAAATTTAGCGAAGATTTCAATTTCAGCACATTTATGGAAAAATTTGCTGAAATTGAAGAACAATCACTGAAGTTCAATTCACTGTATTAACTATTAATAGGTTTGTATTATTATAAAGTGCAATTACTTGAAATTAATAATGAATCTTGAAATGTTTCTATTATTCACTTTTTTATTTATTACGGCCCCTAATTTCATATTTATACATGCGGCCTCAAAACCCTAAGAACAATGCTACTTATAGTCTTGCTTGACTACTAAAACCCGACTTCTCTCAAGATACGTTATCACCATAAACTGTAAGATTCGCTGCAATCACGTCGCTTCTCTTGCTTTGATATATTATAGGGTAGTAAAGTATAATAATAGATAAAATAACCAATCGTATTTAATTAAACATATCTTTTATATTTGACGTAGATGAGACTGATTGAAATTGTAAATATGTCCGCTGTCGTAAATCTGCTACAAAGTGCATTTTGTAAGCCATCAATGGGGAAAAGTATAAAGGGTGAAGAAATAAAATATTGAAAACCAACAAGGCGAAAGTTATAAAACATCGTCCAAATAGATGGCACAGTTATTTGGTTTTGGATATTATATTTCAGTTAATGTCCGCTTTTTACAATGTTTGGACATCGGGGCACATAAATACGGAAGTTATCGAGAGGCGAAACGACATTTTGATGCCTTTATCAGCGCACCAGTAAAAATGCTCCCACATAAAATATTATACGATGTAGACTTAATCTATCAACTGGCTTTTTAACGGGGGGCGGCTTCGGTTCCCGATAAAACCGATCCGACAGTAACAGTCTTTGCCCATTATGCGAGACGCCACTAAAAACGCATTCGCAACAACTCCCCTTTCATCCCAACCCATCCCATCCCGCGACTCGCAACTGCTGCGAAACAAAAATGGAAGAATGGATGGATAGATGGATGGATGAGATGGGATGGGTTGGGTTGGAAGAAGGAGATTCTGCATGCAACGACAAAAGCAAGGGGAACAAAAGGGGATGCGTATTCATAAGACCGTCTTTCCAAAGAGCACTGGCGTCGTCTACTTATGATCACCCTAAGAGCACCACTGCACATTTCTGTGGCAGCAGATAAGAAATAACTACTTTCATCATTAACTAATATCATGAGAGATAAAAATTGAAATCGTTAGTTTTCCGAAGCAACTTCATTTAATCACTTTCCTCGTTAAATCTTAACAAACTGATCAAACATAGATATATCATTTCACAAGTACTTGTACATGCTAAATAAGATATAACTAGTTTCATCATTCACCAGACCAGATTAAAATTGCAATTGTTAGTTTTCCGACGCAACGTAATTTAATGACTTTTCTTGTTAAATCTCAACAACTTTCTAAACATACCTATATCACTTCACAATTACTTGTACATGCTAAACAAGATATAACATAATTAGCAGATATTATGCTAAATAAATAGCAATCATAAGAATTCCAACGTAACTCAATTTTATTACTTTCTTCGTTAAATGCGACATAAAATCACTAAATCAACGTTACGGTATCATTTTAAAGGATTAAATAATATTATCAAATTTGGATTAGTCTAAGAATCCACTAAAAATTTGAAGAATTTTGTTGTTCACTTTCTCAATTAAGAAGCTAGTTTTTCTTGGGAACTGACATAAGGAAACAAGCACATCATCTCAATAGAAAAATTACAGGCAGAAAGTGGTACAATAGATTCATGAAAGATAATCCTTGTTTATCTTTACGTACAGGGGAAGTACTTACGCTTCCAAGGAAGTATCTACAATGTTGGGTGATTTTCCGAATGTCCGAATGGACAGATTGTAAATGCCTTTGTATAGAGACACACACAAAAGAGGAAAATTTGAAAGTACGGGTTCAAGAGCCTTTGATCGAGCTCGTTACTACGTCTGTACCTACCCAATCTCTTCGAATACAATAAAATCCTTGATTGTATGTATACTTTCATATTTTAAAAGCTTTTAAGCAAAGTATTCATTTATTGGCACTATAACACGGTACGAGCACCAAAATAATGTTCTATGTTATTAGACCCTATCATTCTTTGAAAATTCATCTTTATTTGAATGTTTCTTTTATAACACGATGTGACCATCAAAATTATGTTCTATGTTATACTCATAAAATTCTATGAAAATATCGCGTTAATTGAGAGTTTAATGTAGTTACAAGATGAAAATAAATAATGGTCGGATTAAAGATTAGATGAATGGACAAGCAATTAGTTAAATGTATTTTTAAATGATGTATTTTGTGAGATTACGATGGTATTTATCCTCATCAAATTACAGTATTTCATTTGTCATGCATCCATTGAAACAAGTGAGCCGTAATTGGACGTGAAGACTACGCAACTAATTTTGCGTCGAGCAATTAATTCCGCTTTCGGGTGGCTCCTATCTAGATAATGAGGGAAAATATGTTGTCCTGGATATGAATGCTGAAGTGGCGGTAGAGAATGGCGTAAGGGACTTTGCGAGGAGATGAGGATGTGAGGCCGGACCCCGAAATAGGCAAACAGTAAACATGTCAGCACATCATGTGTGTAATAAAAGGTATATATGCGTGCTGCATGGGATGCGAAGGGAAGGATATCTCCTCCCGAAATCCTGTTGCTGTGTGCGCTTCGCAGGTGATTACATCGTTTAGTCCTGGGTCCGGTTTATGGGCCCGTAAAGATGTCACTCACTTGATATGTGTGTGTTTATGTGTGCGTACATCTCCGTCTGTATGTGTGTGTTTGTATATGTGTATGAGTGTATTTTGCAGGCACGACGATGTGACACGGCCAGCATTTAATTATCTCGCAATTAGACGGTTAGCTAGACTCTGGCAGGATTACGGAAGGGCCCGCAACTTTGGCCAGAGACCACCACCCGCTTCCGACCTCCTCCACACACTCTTCTCATAACTCAACGCCAATGACAGTGGGGAAAAGCACATTTATGAAAACCAACATAAAAAAGGCAAGCACACAAACAAACAAACACTGGGAAACATTCACGAAAACAAAACATGGGATCCGAAGAGGGGAAAAAATGCAGTATAATATGGCAGTACGGAAGGGCGATTTTATTTAGTGATCCTGTCACTGACAACTGTTGATGACTCATTATGTGATTAAAGAGATTTACGCCCACCCATCGCGGCAATTTTTAACCCGTAATGAGTTTTTAAATTGAAGCCGAGCAGAAATATTTCTAGCTCATTGCTAATTACGGATAACGGGGACCCTTAATTTGCATGGATTCAAACCGTAATGTTTCATTCGAGCGATTAAGTGTCTAATGTTGATGAATACTTTAGCAACATGATCAACTGAATCCGTTCTTTTACATAATTTACAGGAATTGCATGTTAAATCTATGGAAAGGCGACTCATAACCGCATGGCTTGAGTAGTTGAGTAGTCTGTCTACAAATCGATTCCTAGTCACCGATCCCCGATCAAAAATATAACATAATGTTAGGATCTTGATCATATAAATACAAAGTTTCAAGATGTTACAAAAGCTACAAACATCTTGTTGTACCGCCGTTTTCTAGATGATTGTTGAAATCCTGGATAACTCAGTATTAGACGTTAAAAATATGAACAAGTCATAAAACGTTACACTTTTCCACAACTCCATTAATTGAGAAATGTCTTCAAGACAACAGTTGAATTGGATGTGTCCATAAGTAAATATGACGGAATGGAGGATTCGATAGAAGCAGGACTAACCAATTATGTGAACATTAAACTTCTCATCAAACGATGAAATCGCGGACAACTCATCTGTAAATGTTGAAATCACGGATAAATCGTCATTAAACGTTTAAAACATAGACAACTATTAATTAAACTTGAAAATCATGAACGCTCATCACTAAACGTTGAAATCATCGACAACTAATCATTAAACATTTAAATTCTTTACAATTCAACATTAAACATTGAACTGCTGAACATCATCATCATCCTGAACATCATCAAACGTTGATATCATATCATTAAACGATCATGAACTATTCATTTTTAAACGTTGAAATTGTGGACAATTCATCATCAAAACTTTGATATCAGGGCCAACTCATCACTAAACAATGATCTCCTGGATAACTCACCATTAAACGTTGATATCAAAGAGACAACATCAAAGAGAAGAAAAGTGCAGAGTTTGTAAAATCTAATGATAATTCTCTATACGAATTTAACAGAACTTTCCAAAAGAATGTGGCGAAATGGAAGGAATTATTGAAAAGATTGTACAAAGAACAACGGTATTTGTTGAAGATGTTGTTGAGAAATTGAAAGCCACGAGGCAAAATTAAACATTTTTGTGTATGAACTTTCTTATTATTTTATTCCGTTTCGGTTTTATCAGTATTCGGTTTAGTGTGTTATCGAGTTTTACAAATTTGTAGATTTTATACATTTACTTTCTATTCTTCCATTTTAAATGGTATTGATTTTTTTATTATTTTTAACTCTGAAATGAATATTTAAAAACATTCAAATGTCGAATTAGCGTTCAAACTCAGTAATAAAGTATATGAATACTTAACTTGTATGCAATTACAAATAAAATTAACATAAATACTTATATGCCTTATATGTATGTCTTCGTTCGATGGAGAAGAGGTGTTGCAATAAACAACATCATTATCGATACGCACATGTAGGAGATAAACAAGCCGGAAACGTGAACAGAAAAGAGTTATTAAGAAAACTGAATATACAATTCATTGAAAGATTTAATGTGTACATCACCGAAGCATTCTTCAGCAATAACAGCCTTAATCTGCACATGAGATACCTGGTCATGATGGAGGATAGGAACGATGTTGTGCAGAAAATAATAGATAATAACATTACAATAATGCTACTCAATGTACAAAGCCTAAAAAACGAAATGGATGAAGTAGATATAGTAATTAGGACTTGGCTAATACAGAGAATAGAAGAAATTAAATGGCGGAGTTTTAAGTCAACAAGAAGCTCACTCGCAATACCAGCCTGAGGAATACCGATGGACTGCAGCGGAAGAACATGAATTAATAATAAAATTTTGGAGAATCGTTGTTGAGGTGAGTAGGATTCAGATGCGGAGAGAATTAATTACTCGATAGACATAATATATTGTCGTATATTTACACATATGTACAGAGAGTAGTAAAAAGCACAGAAACAGTTACTATATAAATACGACGGAAAAAACCTTACTGCTTGATGGACGAGAGACGAAAGAGCTGATTAGTCAATTTCAATTCAATTTTAGACTTGATTTCTTTAGTTAATATATCAAAATAGGTACATAATTAGGTGTTGCTGCCGTATATGAGCTGAGATAAAAAAAACAATAACACAATTTAATGAAATAGCAAGTTGATAGAAAATAAAAAGGGTAGATTATATGGTGAATAAATAAGATATAAATGTTGTGGGTGTGTGAGTTGAGGTCCTGCATTTCGACATGGGGTGATCGCCAGAGCAAATCCCGCAGTTTGTCTTCCTCTGGCAAGGCTGGTCAGAGCTATGAAAAACAAGACACCTAGTGCACTGAATGGGGCGATCGAGTGGTGGGTGGGATGCCGCGGCATGGAGATCTTCTCCGAGGACTCTGAGGCCATGGTGCAGCAACTGTGCAATGGCCTTCTCGGATGTCTAAAGAATCCGGACCAAGGTGGTGGCGCGGTTTGTTTTCCTGGAATTCACGACCTCTATGTTGCTGTCTTCAAGAGCGGCGAGAAGCTCTTCCTCAGTAATAGTTTTATGCACTCCTTTGAGGACGCAAGAATATGTCGGTTTCTTGGCAACCTGGTGCCTCTGGACGTTGTGGGCACGTGAGGATTGGGAAGTGATTGTAAGTGGTGAACCAATCCTGTTCGGCAGTTTGTTAAGCTTTTGGCCCAACCCGTGGTCGTCTGATCCGATAAAGACCGCGCGCCCGCGGATCTTCACCGTTCCGACTTTTCGAGCCAAGTTCATTTCAAACTCATACGTGCGAAGCATATTGACTAGAAAGGTGGGGTTCTGCATTTTGTCCGAGATCCCGTCGACACGCCAATGGTCGAGGCTAAGGGCTGTGAAGGTGGTGGGCTCACTTGGGATGCAGGGCTGCGGCGGCCGGATGGTGCTCGGGGGCTCGTTAAATTGGAGGCAGTCGGTGGACTGCGATGTTCTGATGGTCGGTTCCATGTAGGCTCGGTTTGTTGGCTGGGAGAGTCATGGCTTGATAGAAGGAGCGGCTGAGAAGAGGTCAGCCCTTGTACGTTGAAGGCTATAGTTGTTGCCTTCTTGGGGAAGGCGACCCTTTAGGATGTGTTGGCTTATTTAGGCTTCTCTGGTAAGCTGCAACTTCATGTATTCCCGCAACCCGTGTAACTGTTGTCTGTTTCACAAATTGATGCTCTAGTTAATTTATTAAGTCTATTCTTTGTTGTCTAGTGTTGCAAAAACTCCTTGTATTATTAAATTTAATTTTAAATTGTAATTTCCTAAAATTATGGCGCTAACTTCAGTTTGGTACAGATGATGCTAGCTAGCTTCAGGTTGGTACAGATGGCGCCATCTGGAAGCTGAGGAAGGATAAAAAGTAAAATGCATAAGGGTGGGAGAAAAAGCTGGTATTACAAATTTCGGTACTTGACAGTATTCTTGGTTGTCAGTCTCGCTTTGCAAAGAACAGTGAATAGATCTCCTCTCTGTGAACAACTCGCCATAAAACGTTAAATAATGGATAACTTCAGAAAGCAGAATAACCCAGAATTTACTGAACAAACTTTCTACGAAATTAACGAATCTTTCCACAAAACATTGGTAAGGTGCAAGAAATTATTGAAATTATTGCAAGAAGATTACTCTGTATCGTTGGAGAGATTAAACAATTCAGAGTGTAATATAAAGGATCCGCTGAATAACAAAGTAAATAAGGTAAGCATAAATAGAAAGGAAGTCCGGAAGTGCAGGTCAACATTAAATTTGGAAAATTTTAATGGAAAATTGCAGAGCCAAAATGTGTTTGCCCCAGATGTTGTGATTCCTGATTGCGATTCTATAGATTTATTTCTGGATGGTGTTGAATTCGCTTCCACACCGAAGAAGAAGAAGAAATTCAGTAGGTCACCATTGGGTACTGCAGACTGTAAGGTAGAATGCAATACTTATGAAAGTATCAAGCACACGAACGATAGTGTCAGTGTATTGTCGACTATTAGTAAGTGTGTTGATCCAATACTTCAGCCGGCGAAGAGAATCATGCACCAGGTTTTCAACATTCTCTTGATGCCGTTAACAAACGGTGTTATAGAAATGTAGAAACACTAATTAATTTTTACATATTTTGTTAATTTATTATTTATTTAATTTATTTTAATAATTATGTTTTTATATAGGTTTGTGATTTTAATTGTACTTTATTTTTTGAATACGTTTTTCTGTTATTATGGTTACTTGGTTTAAATTTAATATATATTCAGTTTTATTTGTTTATAAATATATTCTGTTGTAAATTTAGTAAACAATTTATTAATGTTCTGGATTGTCTCCCTCAAAACGTTTATTTATTTATCTCTGCTTATTTTTCTGATATATTTATCAAAATTACATTTTATAAAAAGAAATGAAACACATTTCATTAAATTCGGTTCCATTGTCTTGTATTTATCATATACTAATACTGACTTATAAATCTTATATAATACTTAAAAAATACAACTTGACAAGTAACAAGTATGTATGTATCAAGTATATTTTAATATATACACTAAGCGTTGTTACTTGATAAGTTACTTGTGCAATCACGCAATTGTACTAAAAACAAATATTGAAAAATTCAAACTATTCATAAAAAAAAATAAGCGAAATAATGAGTCAATTTCTTCCGATTTTTATTATTCCTTAACGATGTTATTCGAAATAATTTGTACAATCGTCTAGACTCGAGTCAGAATTTACTACACACCTTTTTTGTACGTTTTTACTACGTTTCATTCAAGTCATTCATTGTTTTTACTTATTTCCGACATAACTTATATAAATGAACGTAACCGTTTAGTTTATTCTATAATGAAATACATTAATTTCTTTAATTTTGTCTTAGTTCAACAAATCGAATAAAATTTGTCGCTAAATGTTTCTTATATGATCCACGATTTACACGAATTAATCTTCATGTAAAGGTGATTTCGATGTACACGATTTTGTAAAAAAATGTGTATATTTAAT
>JAFMTC010000129.1:561618-588518 GCA_018845635.1 Nicrophorus orbicollis
TATTATTCTTCATGTAAAACTGAAGATTATTAATAATTCTTACACAAAAAAGATTTTAAACTATAAACAATTAAAATATAATTAAAGTTTCCGGATTGTCTTTACACTTCATGTTAATAATTCTTGCTGTTAATGAAAAGTTAGTTTAAACAAATTAAAATTCATGTTTTAACTTGAATCTAATTTTAGCTAATTTACTAAGAAAATATTGCAAATTAGTTAGTTTCTGATTATTATAATTATTGAGATTAAACTAGACATTTGTTTATCTTAAAGAAAAACTTGTTTTCAATTTAAAAAAATGAACACAGTGTTGTGTCCCCGGGATGGAATTCTGGACACCGTGGAATAATGTCTGATGTTGTCATTGTGGAGTCTTAGTAGTTTGAATTAAGTAAATTCAATTGGTTTTACAATAATTTTATTGTTCAATAGTAGGTGAGTCTTCCCAAGACTATGTTAATCGTTTGAGGTTCTTCTGAGACTTAGTTATTCGCTGGGGATTCTCCTGAGACTTAGTTATTTGTTTGGATATTCTACTGAGACTAATTCTAAATACATATTCTACTTTCGAACTTAATTATTATTAACCAAGGGGTGGGAGTTGTGATTGGGAGTAGGGCTTTGTTTATATTTGATGAAAAGCGTTCCCATGGAATTCAGCTTGGGTGGTTTGTTTACAATACGACCGGCCCGAATTCCTTACAGTTGTTTATATGAAGAAGTGCATCGATTAGAAATCTTCGAATCAATCCCTTGGCACTTATATATTTGTTTATACAACAAGATTTGGCGACTAAGACATTTGATATGCGTCTACGTGAGAAACTCTTTGTGAGATCTCTGTGATACATAGATTATTTATACATTATACATTATATATTATATAATAACAACAGTATTAATAATAACGGTTGGACACAACAACAGAATCATTTTATTTCTGATCACCCATCCGATTGTTGTCTGCTTGACAAATTGGTTAATTTATGATAAGTTCTTAGAAAGTGTTAGAAGAATTCTTTGGTTTGTTATCCCAAAATTGGATAAGCAATCTGTATCCGAAAACACACATTTCCTCATTGATTATTATTAAAAAGTAGTTTGTTTTTGTTGTACTTTTATTTCAACAATTTCTTTTAATTTGTTTATTTTAAAATTAATATTGATTTGCTATTTATAAAAGATATAGGAAGCAGTAAGACTTGTGGTCAATAGCCACTAAGTTATTTTTGTAATTATTATTGCATTAAATACTATTATATGAAATAATAAATGTTTGTTAATATTGGGTAAACTTTATTTCGCTGATGAAATTAACACAGTTTAAATTTTCGGATTTAGATCGAATATATGCCATTTTATCTATTTTGAAGGCAATTTCATAATTATATGATTGAAGAAGTCCAGCTCATTATTACAAGCCTCTCTTGAGGTTAATTACCATCAAGAAAGTTTTGCAAATGCTTGAAAACGTGATAATCGGCTAGTGCCAGATCTGGTCTATTGTGTAGATGCAATATAACCTCACATTCAAGTTCTCGAAGTTTTCCACGCATCACTAAAGATGTGTACCTAGTGTTGTCTTCATGGAACACAACGTTACTCTTCAGCACAGAATCGTAGACACCAATTCGCTCCAAAAGGTTCTTTTGTGTCAATTCATGTGGTACCCATCCATACATAGAGCGTCTTGAGACCAGCCTTTTACAAATGGTTCCAAATAGTTTTCTAGTTAATCTTCAGTTCATGGGCAACGAGGAAGCTAGGCGATAAGGAGTCGATGGTTATCGCGGGCCGAAACATCCGAAAGGCTGAGATCGAGTCGACTATGATCATCCTAGGAAAATCCACTGGATAGTGGATGCGATCTACGTGTCGTTTCAGGTAGGCGAGGAAGGTGCCCACAGTAGCAGGATCTACACTGACGGGTTGAGATGTGATGAAGGGGTCGGAGCAGCGTTCGTTGTCTACCGTGACGGTACGGAGATCCATCATCAAATGATCAAACTAACTGACCACTGTACTGTGTTCCAGGCAGAACTTATGGCCATCGGGGAAGCTCTGAGTTACCTGCTGACTCCATTCGTCGAGGACACGAGCTGCTCAATCGTGTCGGACAGCCAATCAGCTCTCGAGGCACCAGCTCTTAGACGCACCGAAATTCTAACTGAGCTGGAATACGAAACAAGAGAGCTGTTTAGCCAGGTTATTGGAAGGCGGATTCAGCTGACATGGCACAGGACCAAAGCGCACGTCGGCAACAAAGGCAACGAGAACGCAAGGATCGCATCTGGGGCAGATGAACCGGTGTCACAGGCAACTCGCCCTATACAGGTCACTTACGCGAAATACTCCATCAATACCCTCAAGGCAATGATCTCTCGGGACTGAGCGAAAGCTTGGCAAGAAAGATGGAAAAGCTCCGAGACTGGGGTCTGGACCAGAGAATTCATCTCTAACATCGCGGACTGGCAGAAGAAGAACGTAGAGCTCACCTCACCAGGCAGTGCAATTGATTACTGGACATGGCAAATTCGGATGTTACCGAAGCGGTTCAAACTAACGGAATCGTCGAATCGTGCCTGTGGCGAAGAAGAGGACACCGTCCAACACTGTTGGTTCCGTTGTCCCTTGCACGTGGCCTGGTGAAACAATGCAGAGAGGAGAATGATTCTGCAAGACTTGCCATGGCCTCGCTGAGAAATGGACATCATCGCTATTACAGAACAAGACGCTGGGTGGTGGCATACGTTTGGCTAGGAAGCCAAACATCTCAAGAAACTTTCCCACGACGCCGAATATAGGCGTCAGTGAAAAGCAAGCATGAGAAGAATTATCTTTAAGTTCATTATTTTTTAAATATATTGTTTCTTTGTTTATTTAGATCTTAGGCTTAGTTTCATATTTCTTTTAGTATGTAACTTTTTTGTATTTATATTTTAAGAATGTGATATGCATTATGCAAATAAATAAGTAGTTCATGGGCAATGGAATAGTTGCTCGTAGGCAGGTCAGACTCGACGCTTTTCATGATTTTATCAACATTTTCGACGATCATCTTCAATCTCCATATTACAAGATCAGAAACGGAACCAACGCTTTTCTGTTGAGTTCGATATCCATCGAATTTTCTCTTTTTATACCTCCATTTTGGTACCCGATGACATATAATGAGGTAACATGCCAATTAAAACAATTCTTGACTATCTTGAAATATCAGCAGAGATCAATCGAGTCAGCCTGGAAGAGCATTGGGACGCATCATCATCAATAGAACTCCCTGATGATGCGCCACAACATTTCGGCATCCTATGGATGAATTTAGTTTTAAATCGATAGAATGATTATCTGATAGATGAAGAATCAGAGAACATTAAGCCGAAAGAAGAAGAAGAAATAATTCGGATAATATATATAAAATGCATCGTTTACATCGTGAGATATGGCTCACTAACGCCATCTAACGAAAAAGGGTTCAAAACTTTTGACTTCACGAACATTATAATTTTGATTGTAGAATTTAAGGTTTCCTAACTATAATAACAAAAAATTTATTTATAGTGTGCTTATTACTCATTCAACTGAAGTAATTGGTAGGTCCCGCACAAATTTTGAATATGGTACCGCATAATTTTTAAACACGGCACCGCACATTTTTTAAACACGGCACCACACATTTTGTAGAATACATGCGCGCGCACTGGGACATGAAAAAGGACCCCCTTCCCTAACCCATGGTTTAACCACCTCAATCTATGAGCAGATCGAAGCTCTTGGCCATCAGTCTTCTCTTGCCAAGAAAAGTGACAACATCTTACAAGTAACATCTCAACAAATATAAATTGATATCATGGACAACTATAGTGAACAGTGCGACCAGGAATTTGTAAAGTCCGTGGATATTTCCATAACAAATTTGGAGAAGGAAAAAGAAAAACTCAAAATACCATGCCAAAACCAACTCCCAGTACCAGAGATGATAATATTTTCCAAGTTGCAATCAACAAATAAAAGAGCCCAGATATGCAAAAAAAGGTTAGATTTTGAAATTTCTAATGTAAAAACCGACAAAATCTGCATAGATGAGATCGATAAAATCGCCTACATAGACAAGTTAATGGAAAACTTGGAAAAGAGTCGAGGCAACGTGCCCTTGTACAAAAATAAAGTTCCTAAGTTAAACAAGAACTTGGTGCAGGCTGTGGAAGAGAACAGAAAGCATTTGGAGAGACTCTTGCTAAAGACGAAAGCTCTCGTAATTGAACGCGAGCAAAGGCACCAAGACAATCTGAAGACTTTGGTTGCTGATTGTGATTCTATGGAATCATTTTCGGAGGGTGTACAATTCTCTTCGTCGCCCAAACCGAAGAGTTTCAGTAAGTCTCGATTGGTGACTGAAGAGTGCAAGGAATGTAGCGATGCTCGTGAAAGCATCGATCGTCTGAACGAGAGTCTACAGCAAATCGATCCATTGTCTAGTCTCATGACATGTGTGGAGCCAATGGTTCAGCCTGTGAAGAAGATCTTGCATCGTATGTTCAACGTTCTGGTGAATCCGTTACCAAACGGTTTATTAGATATGTAGAATTTCATCGCAAATGAAATTCTATATTTTGTAACTTAGATATTTTATAATTTATTATTTATTTAATTGTAATATATTTATGTAGTAAATTTTTTATATAGTTTTGTGATAGTGTTTAATTGTATTTTTAATAATATGCATATTTAGTTTGTTATATTTATTTATTTTTATATTTTTGATAAATATAGTCAGTAGTAAATATACATACATAATAAAAAATATAACAAATATTTTTTTACTTTTGTGAATTTCCTACCTTACACTTTGTACTTTAACAAATAATGTTTGAACATGTGTTCTAATGTGATCTAATTAAGGTGTTGGAATAAAGTTTTTAAAAAATGTTGCTTTTTTAAGAACATCTTTGGGCCTTTATAATGTGAGTACAGTGAGTACGTTTATCATCCCGCAAAAGATCAAAACATCTACGACCTTGGACCTCCGCGTAAAGAAGCTTGCAAAGCAATGGATGAACCCCCCGCAGCGAGTCAGTCCCGAGGTCCCAAAGGAAGGAGGGACTGGTATCATGCTGTTGCAGCACTTGGTGGAGGAAGCCAAAATCGTCCAAGCCTGTAGGATGATGACGGCTCGTCAACGCGGATCGTTTAAGCGCAAAACCGGACTTGGGCAAGGTCTTTAGGACCAGCTCCAGATCGTCATCCAGCAGTCACTTCGTGAGGACGGGCTTCACGACCAGGTTCTGGGACTGGCGCATTATACACCGTGCTCGGCTGGACTGTGTCCCGCTGAATGCGACTCGCCGTTTCGGGAATTGCGATAAGACGTGCAAGAATTGCGGCACCTTAGAGACACTGCCACATATACCAAACCACTGAAGAAGTCATTCGGCAGCGTGGCAACATTGTCATGATACCGTCCAGGAACGTTTGTCAAAAAACATTAGCGAAGTGCAAGGAATTATTAAAATTATTGCACCAAGAATACCCTGTATCGTTGGAGAGATTAAACAATTGGTAGTTTAAAATAAAGGATCCGCTGATTGAGAAGGTGAAAAGCATAAGCATAAAGAGAAAGGAAGTCAAGATTAAATTTGGAAAATTTGAATGGAAAATTTCAGAGCCTAAATGTGTTTGCCTCAGATGATGTGATTCCTGATTGCGATTCCATAGATTTATTTATGGATGGTGTTGAATTCGCTTCCACACCAAAGAAGAAGAAATTCAGTAAGTCACCATTGGATACTTCAGACTGCCAACAAATCCACGCAATGGAAAAGCAGTTGGTAATAAGACAAATATTTTCATTAACAAATCTACAGATATGAATGAGTAAGCCAACATTGAATTAACTACAGTAAAGAGATTATAATGCTTTATAGTATCTTTCACCTGTGAAAGTTGCTAGAACACATGATGATGGATGAACATGAGAGAATACATTAGTGGTAAAAAGGAGAAAGTTAAGATTGGCATAAACCCAATGGTTAAATTAGAGTTATTGCATTTAAGAGAATAACTGATTGGAATAAAGAAAAATACGACTAGCTTCATGGATTTGAAAGGTGACGATTATAACCAATTATTAAATAAATTTGAGTTACCTGTGAGTATTATGCAATAAGTATGAAATAATAACTTTTTAGGAATGTGTATCAATGGAATTTGTGCATTCCTTACGGGTTGCAGTAGATCCATCAAAGATGCACTTGTACTTTGGAGGCTGTTGCCTATAAAGTATTGAAAGATGATTATAAAATCGAAGCAAAACTATTGCATACAACGCAATCAGGAGCGTTGATTAATAATGCTAAAAGTAAAACGGCTATTATCGTAGCAAACAGAACGACGCAAAGTTTGTGAAATTTGTTGATCACACTTTATGCGAATTTAACGAATCTTTCGAAAAAACATTGCCGAAGTGCAAGGAATTATTCAAAAGATTGTACCAAGAATACCCAGTACTGTTGGAGATATTAACGAATTCAGTTTTAATATAAAGGATCCGCTGAATTAGAAAGTGAAAAACATAAGCATAAACAGAAAGGAAGTCCAGAAGAGCAGATCAAGATTAGATTTTGAAAATTTGTACAGAATCACTACAATAATGCTACTCAATTTGCAAAGCCCAAAAACGAGATGGATGAAGTAAATATAGTAATTAGGACTTGGCTAATATAAAGAATAGAAGAAATGATATAGCGGATTTTTGAGTCAACAAGAAGCTCACTCGCAATACCAGCCTCGGGAATACCGAAGAACTGCAGCAGAGGAGCATGAATTAATAAGGTAAATACTTCGTCTTTAGAGGTAGCATTAACCAAGGTGTAACTGTATATAATTACATGTAACATTGTTGCATTTATTTCGTGATATAATTAATAATTTCATTGATACATTTTATGACAAATCTAAATCCAATTACTTATGTTATCAAGTTTGTGAAATAATAATTAGTGAGAACATTCATTTTTTCTTCAGAACCATTCATATTTTCCGACCTCATACATTTGACAATTACCTGAATAATTCACGTGCATGAAATAATAATGCTAAAAGGCTTGCGGATTTGCACAACTCTTTATTTCCCTTCTCCGGTCATCCGTGTCCCATCCTTTTCCTGCAATTTATACCCGTCCTCGTTGCCAGCGAGTTCGTGTGTACATTTCTTGTTTGTTTTATTATTTTCTTCTTCTTCTGCTGCTGCTGCTGCTTTTTTGCGTGTCTTCCCACTGTCACAGCTGATGATAAGGGAAAGTGGGAAGGGCGGTACAATTTTAATTAAGTTGCGAGCAGGAATCTTTTCCCAGCTCAATTTTTCTTTTCCTCCGCTCGTACCCCCAACCCGCAATTCTTTCCATCAACCACCCCCGTCCGTCCGTCCGTCCGTCCGGACGGTTCCCCTTTGCTTTTGTTACAGCAGTTTCAATTATTTATCTAGCACCGCGAAAATTTAATTTAAAACAGGAAATTTATTTATCCATTTGCGTCCAACGACGACGACGTCGCAAACCTTCGATCTATTTCTACGAGACATTCCAGAATTAATTAATTTGTAACGAAAATGCGCTGAGCGCTCTTTCTCAACTCAGATACCTTCATTTAAATACTTGTAAAGCAACTATACATTGTAAATACTTGTAACGTGGTACTTGCTAAGTAATTTCGCATTGTTTCATCAACAAACAGTACCCAATTAAGGATCTTTCTAAATGAAGATTCCTTCTTCTAAATATATGTATATCAACTCTCAAATGTAATTACTTACTATGTGATACTTGTCAAGTAATTTCTGCATTACTTCATCATCAAATAGTACTCAATTAAGGATCTTTCTAGATGAAGATTCCTTATTTTAAATACTTGTATATCAACTATCAAATGTAATTACTTACTATGTGATATTTGACAAGTAATTTCTGCATTGCTCCATCAACAAACAGTACCCAATTAAGGGTCTTTCTAAATGCAGATACCTTCTTTTAAATACTTGTATACCAACTATCAAATTTAATTACTTACTATGTGATACTTGCCAAGTAATTTCGCATAGCTTCATCAACAAACAGTACCCAATTAAGTATCTTTCTAAATACGGAATCCTTCTTCTAAATACTTGTATATCAACAATCAAATGTAATTACTTACTACATGATACTTGCCAAGTATTTTCGCATAGCTTCATCAACAAACAATACCCAATTAAGGATCTTTCTAAATGAATATTCCCTCTTCTAAATACTTGTATATCAACATTCAAATGTAATTACTTACTACGTGATACTTGAAAAGTAATTTCTGCATTACTTCATCAACAAATAGTACTCAATTAAGGATCTTTCAAAGTACAGATTCCTTCTTCTAAATACTTATATATCAACTATCAAATGTAATTACTTACTATGTGATACTTGCCAAGTAATTTTGCAAAGCTTCATCAACAAACAGTACCCAATTAAGTATCTTTCTAAATACGCATTCCTTCTAAATACTTGTATATCAACTATCAAATGAAATTACTTACGACGTGATATTTGACAAGTAATTTCAGCATTGCTTCATCAACAAACAGTACCCAATTAAGGATCTTTTAAAATGCAGATTCCTTCTTCTAAATACTTATATATCAACAATAAAATGTAATCAGTTATTAAGTGATACTTGCCAAGTAATTTCTGCATTACTTCATCAACCAATTAAAGATCTTTCAAAATGCAGATTCCTTCTTCTAAATACTTATATATCAACAATCAAATGTAATTACTTAATACGTGATATTTGACAAGTAATTTCTGCATTGCTTCATCAACAAACAGTACCCAATTAAGGATCGTTCTCGATTCAGATTGCTTCTTCTAAATACTTGTATATGAACTATCAAATGTAATTACTGACTATGTGATACTTGAAAAGTAATTTCTGTATAGCTTCATCAACAAATAATACTCAATTAAGAATCTTTCAAAGTGCAGATTCCTTCTTCTAAATACTTATATATCAACTATCAAATGTAATTACTTCCTATGTGATACTTGCCAAGTAATTTCTGCATTACTTCATCAACAAACAGTACCCAATTAAGGATCTTTCAAAATGCAGATTGCTTCTTCTAAATACTTGTATATCAACTGTTGAATGTAATTACATACTATGTGATACTTGCCAAGTAATTTCGCATAGCTTCATCAACAAACAGTACCCAAATAAGGATCTTTCTAAATGAAAATTTCTTCTTCTAAATACTTGTATATCAACTATGAAATGTAATTACTTTCTACGTGATACTTGCCAAGAAATTTCGCATAGTTTCATCAACAAACAGTAACCAAATAAGTATTTTTCAAAACGCAGATTCCTTCTTCTAATTACTTGAAAATCAACTATAAATTCTAAATACTTGTCAAGTAAATTCTGCATAACTTCGATTACAAACAGTACTCGGAATTAGGATCACTCTCAAGCCAGGTCCCTCGATCTAAATACATTTACTTTAAATACTTATTTTAAATTACCAACAAATTAAATAAAGTTTATTTGCTGGTTTAAAAGTAATAATTGAGTGTCATTTATAAAAATACAATCGTTCTCACACGTGCCGCTTTCCAGCAACGAAATAAAGTTTGCTTTTAGAATTTATGGCTGAAATCGCAGATGGAACTAATGTTCTTATACAACTATTGATCATTTTTAACTTCCGCAAGTACAGTTTACTTTGAAAAACAACAACAACAACAAAAAGCTGATATTTTATTAAAAATATCTATTTTCTACAGCTTCAATGTGAACCAAAATTAAGATTTATTCATTCATCTACATTTGATTTTCAATTAAGAAACATTTTTATTAATGATTGTTAAATATATAATAAAATAATGTAAAAAAGGAGTCACAAAAAAGTTTGATTCAAACAGAATAGGAAATGCAAATTATATAATAATTATGTGGCCTCTATATTACATCTACTTAGTGTTCTATTTATACTGCACTAGATCCTGATATTCATTACTTTTTTACTTTATCATACACAAACCTAGACATTGTGTATAATATTCAATTAATTCTTATATAGAAAATGGATTCGGTTTTCGAATCGTCTTTAAGAACTAAGTAAGTTCTGAAACCGAGGTATAATTGTCGAATTAATGAAATCAAAATGTCCAGATCATTCAGTCATTATAAAGACAAAATAAATAGTGAAAAACTGGTTTCGGTTCCTGAACAGAATCTGATTTTGAAAACGTTAAAGAAACGTAAAGAACCATACAGTAATGTAACGAAATAAATATGTAAAATGGTGATCAAACTAAACTGAATATTACATACATTACTTATAAACAAGCCATACATTGTTTTATGTTTCGAAGCACCCTAATGAACTAATTAAATTCGATTAAATTACATCGCATGTATGAAAGTAAAGTACGGACATAATTGAAAATACAAAATAATTAATTAATAAAACAGGACGATCAAAAATCTATTGTAAAGTTTTTTTTTTAATTTCATTACAACATAAAACCATTCTCTGCACTTTTCCTCGATTCCAAACATTTTAATGATCAAACAGAATGTTTGGTTCATCATTAAAATGTCAAAACGTAATTGAATTATTCGTTACGTGCCATCAAATATTTAAAATTTCGATCGAGTGCATCGGGCCCTTCCATTATTATGTGGAAACAACGAGAGAGAGAGAGAGAGAGGAAAAAAATGGGAAAAGTAAAAAAAAAGAAAGAGAGAGCACGTATGGACGGAATCGATGAATTATTAAATTGGAGGAGCAGTGGAAACAAAAAAAAAGCGTAACGTTTCCATTATTCTATGTAATTATCGAATCTATAATTAATCCAATGGCCGGATTTCGTAATTGAATTATATTTTGTAAATCCGAAGCGTGCAGGAATTACTAATGATTTAGTGCACACGCCGCACGGACCAGGGGGTGGTGGGGGGTGGATTGGCGGAAGAATGGACCCGGGCGTTATATTATATTTTCACCATTGACGGTCGTAAATCAATAGAACGAAACCGATTAATTTGCGGTACGAAAGATATACAGAACGTTTCAATCTCCGCGGATGAAACGTACAGAAAAAAAAGGAAGCCAACACACGAAATATTAAATCCGGTTACGCAACTGGCGACACCATCTGCTGGCAATTGAAGTAAACACTGAGTGTTGTGGAAATACTGCAGGAAACTGTTCTGATTCAGCTTCATTTATATAATGGTCATAATTAAAAGATTGACCTAGATTTTTGGTATATCGTACTGTTTTGTTTAAACAAAAGGTAAATATGAAAAATGTCAAATTAAATTTCAAATGTCAATATCAAATGTAAAATAATAATCAAAAAATCTTAAAATTTGTTATGCAATTAGTAAATTGGGATTCATTTTTTTGTTAATTAGTTAATTATCTGGCTTTTACAATTGATCATTAGTTCTTAAAAGAAATGGTTTTAAGAAGCTCATGTGTTTGTTGTCCGAACATTAATACTTCACAGTTCGTTACACAATTTATTGATTACTATTAGTACTATATTAGAATTAACTTCGTAAAATCTATATTTCCACTAATAGTGGGTGAACCGTTAACATAATCCGTTCAAAAACCATGTTCAATTTGTTATTTAACCGAAAAGAAACGTCAATCAGTCGGTAAGGTGTACGTAATCCAACATGTGTTTGTTGTTCGAACATAAAGACTTTACTGTTTGTTATACAACATACTGTATATGTTTCGTAACTTCGTAAAATCGATTTGTTGAAATATATTATAAAACAATGAAGGGTAATCCTTTGTTCTCGACTTTTGGTGTTCCAGTCTCGTTTATCTCATTTAATTCATTGATATTCTCGTGATTTATATTGAATGATGGCTCAAGTACAGCGTCATCTTCGAGCAGTCGGTGATTTCCACTAGTCGTGTTCATGGAATGAAATCGGAGTACTTGTTCGAACCATATTCCATACTAATTTTACGCTTTCGATATTTCGACAAATCTTCCGCGAAATCCCTTGCATCAAATTTTACTTTTCATGGTGCTTTATTTAGAAGAAATGCTTTGCATCCGAACACCTGCAGGAAATGCAGATTTGCTCGTCCTCCGGTTCTTTTCTCGAGTAGAGTTAAAGAAGGAAGACTTTGACTAATGTAGTTAGAATGAGCGCGACATGCTAGATTCTATCAACGTTCGGTTCTGCTATAACATTTTGCTGAAAAGTATATGGAGTTGTGAGTTATACCATTTCGTTTCAAGGCTTTTAAGTCCATCTGGGCATTGCAAAATTCCTTGCCGTTATCCGATTGGAGAGCATTGATACTGTATCCGGTTTGATTTTCGACGTGACTCATGTACTCTTTGAACTTGTCGATAACTTCGTCCATGTTTCTTAGGAAGTAAACGTTTATCCAACGACTGTATTCGTCTGTGAACGTCAGGAAGTATAGAGCTCCTCCATGAGATGAAACTCGCATCGGTCCATATAAGTCGACATTTCCAAACGTTTCGGAAAAGGTAGACGATTTAGTTTTCCCATTATGAACATCTCGCATGGTGGATTGTTCTAGAAGTAGATGCTCGGTCCTTGCATGTCTCGTTGACGAGGAACTTGACATCTTGAAAATTGACGTGACCGTCGATGACATTTTTCAGCTAGATACTTCTTTTTTATTGCTGAACGTTTTGATTCAAGTACAATAGATCGCCTTTGCGAATGATCACAGCTTAACGTTGCCTTATTCATCCTTGATCCACATGTTTGTAGGTTGATTTGTTTGTGCCATGAACATACAGTCTTCATACTTATTTCAACCATTTTCAAACTTCTTCTTTCAGCATTCTAAGATTACATGGCCATTTTACAGTAGTGGCATTTCAAGTTGATTTTTCTCTCCAATAGTTTTGGTTTCTCATCGTTTGGTATGTACTTTTTCTTAGAGGTTCCCTGAAAGCTTTGATTATTTGTGTAAAATGCTCCCAAGATGTTCTGAGTCATTTTTTTCTGTCTTTCTTTCAGGATTTCGATTTTCAGTATATCAGCTGTAGAGGCAGGTTGTCGCGTGATTCGATTACACATCTGAAATTCTCGAATGAGTCCGTATAGAAGCATTATGGTCCGTAAGTCTCCACCAATTTCAATGTCCATTCATTTTTAATTTGTCTATTGTATCGAAAAAGGATGAAATGTGATCTCGTACGTCATCGCATTCGTTCATCTTCTTATACAACAATTATTTTAATAAGGATGCTTTTCGAGCGCGATCTTTCGCGGCATAAATGGACTCGAGTTTATCCTAAATTTCTCGTGAGGTTTCACAACTCGTAATTTGCTTTAATTCAGATAGATTTATGCATAATATGAGATCTGATATTGCCTCTCCCATTCTTCCAAAGCAATTTTTCCTGCTGTGGATCTTGCATCGAGTTTGGGTTTTGGCTTACGTTATCCCACGTGTCGTTTCTAACTAGAAGAGCCTCCGCTTGAATCTTCCATGTATCATCGTTTTCCTCGTTGAGATTCTCTATGCAAGAACCATTAATGATGCTGTGTGACATAGTGAATGTATTTTATCGATATATTGCTGTATTTGTACGATTATCGATGTTCACCGATTCTTCACTTTTTTGAGGCTATAATCAGATTTTATTTTTCACTGGATTCTTAATTGTCTTTCTTTATAGATTCTGGGCCCATAACCTGTTGTTATGATAGGTGGTTTGCGTTGATAATGAAAGAACAGTTTGGTGCGTAGAATACTTATATTAACGTGATATACAACTAAAGACTTGTATAGCTGTGTTATTACTTATGGTTACTAACACCAGCAACTAAGACTAAGCGCGTCACTTACCACTCCGTGGTTGACGTGTATTGTTGGTTGCAGCAAGACGGCTTCTATTACCAACTATTAAAAATCTTATTAGAAATAAGTACAATCATTTAATTCAAATTTATATTAAAATATGTACCGAAAGGTCATTACCCTTCTCGTGAGAATTAGTAAATTTCAATTTATTTCTATAAACAAATATCGAAGGCTAAAATGTTTCTCCACCAAGCAAATTGCATAATCTAATATACACTTAAATATCAAGTGTAGTATAAGAAGTAGATACTTATCACTTTATTTAACGAAATAAAAACGAATTTATATTTAGGTTTCAGTTTTACATTATAATATTCATAAATTTGTTTATGATTGTTGTCACTTTGTAACTGATATAACAGTTGTTGTATTGTATTCTTGTCTTATAATAAATATACCTTGTTTTCTTTCTATATCTGCTGCAATAATTGTCATTCTTCTAACCAGTGTTTCTCAACCTATTTGAAATGTGCAAAAATATAATGAAATCTGTAAATTTCTGTATTTTTTTTCTTAATGTATACATAAAAACGGTTTAAAGATAAATAATATGAAAAAATAATGTAATAATGAAAATAAATTAATGATAATAAAATTAATGAATTTCAATAAATTTATATATATTTTCATTTAAATATTTTGAATATATACAAAAACATATTTTTTCTTTTGAATAATAAATAATTATTTTAAATATTTCAATTAAGAAACTTGAAATAAATAATGAATTTCCTAATAATTTAAATGAATATAAAAATATATATATATATTAGTTTTTGTTTTAAATTTATTCTACTAATTAATACTACTTATTACTATTATATAAACTATAAATATTCAAAAATAATTAATTTTACATTATTTCTATGTAATTATCAAAATTATTACAGTAAAACAAACAAATAACTTATAAGATTTGCGAATTAACACTAGTTACATTTCCTACATGTTTTATATGAACTTCATGTAAAGAAACATAAGTAATAACGAATGGTATTGGAAATGTAGCAAAGTACGTTACTGCAGGTTATAACATCACATACAAACATGCTACAGATGGTCGAGTTCCAGTTAGTAGTTAAACTACCTAACAAATATAGAACATAGGATAATAACATAGGGAAATACCACAAGATCAAAGACGAGTAAAACTGTTTGTAAGTGTAAGTAGGATGCAGATATCAGAATGCTAAAATTAATCGAAATACTTTGAACCTATTTTTACCAATTGTTTGAAACCTGAATACAATCGGATCCAAATTATCATAAATTCGCTTTGACTAGTAAAAATCCCGAATTGAATCAATCAATTAATTAATTTCGATTCGTAATTATTTTCAATTTTGATTGAGTGTATTGTATTAGTTTTCATTTAGTGCATTTATTGTATTGTATTTCAAAATTCATAGTATTGTTTATGGATCATATTTATTTGAAGTTTTGACGGTTGCGGTTATAAACAAAAGAGCGCTCTTCTTTTCTGTGTGACAAACAAGTAAACATACGCAATGTTTTTGTTTTATTAATTTATATTACATAAATATACAAAGAAATAGAAATTATTTTATACAAAATAGAGTTCCACATAAATGCTGCACGCTCGATAGGAATAAAACTGTAATGTAAATAGGTACAGAGATAGATCAAAGGGATGGCCCCCGGGCCGCCGCCGCCGCCGCCGTCGTGCAGAGCTCCGTCGTTCCGTCGAAACTTATTTATTTAATCAAGTTTATCGTCTGATTTTATTAGGTTTTCAATGGTAAACAGACGCGAATTTTTGCTTTTGCACTGCGACGTCGACGAAACGACCATCGAACCAATCGACGACATCATCGACGCCTCCTCCATCGGCCGATCGCTAATTGCCTGGCTTCTCGGAGATGGCGCTGACAGCGATGGCATTAGCGAAGCTGTCAATTCCTTCAGCGTCACCGACTCCTGAAACATACACACGTTGTTTCAGCTGGGAAGGACTCGACCAGATTGCGGGTAACTACTTCAAACGAACCATGTCTTCGGCTCTTGTTTCGTATTTGCATGCAAATTGCGATGGGTTATTAGAAAAAAGGACTAAAACAATGAGGGTTTCAGTTCAGAAACAATGAGGGTACACTTCAGTTATTCAAACATCAAAGTGTTCTCTGAAAGAAAATCGACTTTTTTTACAAAAATATAATATTGTATTATTTAGAATTGTTTATTTCTATTATATAATAAAAGAAAATGTCTTAATAAATGTAATATATTATCAAGAATCGTGTTGTATGAATGAGAAGGGGTTATAAGTTACCAAACAATGTAGGTTGTCAACTTGTCAACTTGTCAACGTGTCACTTGTCACTTCCCATAATAAACCAGTAGTTTCAAAACAAATAGTAGTATTAATAATAAATATATGAACCTTCCTGAATTCAAATAATTTTGAACAATATATTTCTGGTAAACTTTTTGCTCCTCCCCATGCTCTCGTACACGCCTTCCAGTTTGGAAATCTTTGAACAAAACTGTCAAAATGTCATGTGGACATATGTCTAATTTAAATAAGGGCGGAAAGATTGTGGCCCTTTGGAACAGTTGTCTTTTCTTCATTTGTTTTTATTATTATTATCTTTTGTTTTAGAGTCTTGTAACAAATATTTAATTAATTTAAATCTATTTAACATTGAAATTAATACTAATTTTTAAACATTATTAATTTTGGTTCAATTATATTAGTTACATAAATATTTCTGCAGATGAATTTATGTATAGAACTAGTTTATAATTTAACTATTGTGTACTTTCAACAACTTACTATTAATTAAGTTTTTTAATTAACTCCAAATGTTTCCGATTGTTTTATAAAACAAAATATTATTGGAGTTATAGACTTAATGAAACTATTTAGAATATTGGTTCCTTTTAACAAAATACTTTGTTTATTAATTAAGCATAATTCGTTTACTTCAAATTGGTTACAAACAGATTTATGTAAAGGATTGATTTTGCAAAGTAAACAATCACTTTATTTAAACTATTGTGATTTAGATTACTTTCCATAAATTAGTATTAATCAATTCACTTTAAATGTTATAATTATATAGAAATGTTGAAGATAAAGCAATTATTTTGTTATATATTACTACAAAAGTTTGAACATTTGTACAAACCAAACTTTTGTTTCAAAAATATTTTAAGAATAATCTATCCAATTAATAATTTAATCTTATTGTAATTTGTTTTACTTAATTAAATACATTGTAAAATACTGCATTGCATACCTTAAAAAGTATTCAGAGTTGTATAAAGTTTTTTTTTTCTAAATTTATCTTAAATTTTTTTGAAAATATTTATCCAATTAGTTTGTAAGGCTAATTTGAGTAATAATTAATGAAAATGTGGTGTAATTCATGTGATTAAATTATTTGTATTACCCAATGACTTCAAAAGTACAAAGTTGTACAAAGTGAAATTATATCAAGAATGTTTGAAAATATTTATCCAATAAGTGTAATAGTTTCTGTAATTGTAATTTGCTTTACTTTGTATACTTCATAACTTGGAAAGTAGTATTAATTATTAAGTTTTTGAAATTATATTAAGAATATTTGAAAATATGTGTCCAATTAGTTTTTAACGTTGATTTGGGTAATAATTTATGTAATTTGCTTTAATTGATCGAATAAAATACTTTCATGACTTGCAAATAATGAATTTCTGAAATTATTGTATGAATGTTAGAAACTATCAAATTGGTTTGTAAGGTTGATTAAGTAATGATTCAATGTTATTGTAATGTGCTTTATTTGATTAAATGAGGTGTAAAGTACTATATTATGTACCTGATGATATAAGGCTGCACTACAATCGGCGATTCTCTGCCTCCTGGTCTTCCTCCTTCTGTAGTTTCCTTTCTCGAACATGTTGTCAGCTTTCGGGTCCAGCATCCAATAGCTTCCCTTGCCACCTGCTTGCTCCGGACCGCCGGGACCGACTTTATCCCTGGGCACTTTCACGAAGCAATCGTTCAGACTGAGATTATGCCTGATCGAGTTCTGCCATCCCTGCTTGTTATCCCTGTAGTACGGAAAGTTATCCATGATGAACCTGTAGATTCCGCTGAGGGTGAGCCTCTGCTTCGGCGAAGAACCGATGGCCATCGCAATGAGAGCGATGTAAGAGTACGGCGGTTTCTCCGGTCGCGGCTCGTGGTGCAACTTCAACGGAAGCGGAAGAAAGATGTTGGATAGGTAAGGGTTGAGAAAGGGATGCTGCAGTGTTAGGTAATCGGGCAGCGAGTAGAGCCCTTCGATGTGCTGCAGCGGAAACATCTTGACTAAGTTGACTAAGAATACTCAGTACGACTCACAATACGAGTTTCGGCTTAAGTCAGAAATCCTATTAATGTGCTCCCACTGTGTGCGAGTTAACCAATCCCGTCGTTCGGTTTATCCGATGGGGCGGAACCGTTTCGGCCAATCGGCAGCGAGATTAACCGTTTTCCGCCGCATTGATTTACTATTTGTTGTCACACGTGTTTTGTTCGACAATAACGGCGACAATCCTCAAACAGGAACAGTAAATAAGCGCTCCTGTTATTCTACACTTACTTAAATTGCTATATGTCATCGGGATTTTCTTGGGGCCTTGTTTTCATTCGGGATATTTTCCGGGACGCTTGCTCCCCCGACTTCGCACTCGCACTCTTAACAACCACCACTAATTTTAGCCGCTTCCCGAACCACGAATCACTACTTATTTTCTTTCTTTTGACGCTGCGACGCCTTTGTTTTTCTTCCGTAATTTATATGTCTGCATTTTTATGCCGGCATTAAAAACTATTTTCATAAATCTCAATTGGTTGTACCCTAAACGGGACTTAAACAAACACCGCAAACACCAAAACACATCCATCCCCCATGATTTACATCTAAAATAATATAATATTTAGGAATACATTTCTGATTCATTAACCAACTACCCAAACATAAATTCCAATTATACACGTACAATATATACTTCTCAATTGCAGAAAACTTTATCCTCTCTTGTACATACATTTTAAGAATACCATGAATTTATCGCTCATACTTTTCGAGATAGAAGCAAAAAAAAGTAAAGAACTTGCTATTAGTAGCTCAACAAATATTTATTAATTTGATAATTAATTATGTTTTAACGAATATTAATACAACTATATTGATTCACACGTTTTAAAGTGAACGTATTTAGCTATAATATGGTTACATAAGCTCAATGTCGCTCAATTTTTTCGAGACATAATCAAAAGTGTACATCGATATTTCCTGAAACCTATTGGTGGATTGGATTGTATAATATCATTTCTAATTTCTTAGATGAAATTATCTTCTGGTACAACATTTTGTTGAATGATTCTGAAGCTTTATATTTTAATGTGACATGAAATTGCGAAAATCATTATATCACAACTTTGTTATAATAGAAACGTTTATCATGGAACCACGGTAAAAAGAAAAGTATAAATAACATATCTCTTAATTTGTTAATGTCAAAATATATGTATATATTATGTCCGTTAAATATTTACAATTATTATAAATAAATAAAATTAGTATTAAACGTTTCTATTTTTTTAAGAATGTTTTAAAATATTGTATTCTATTCAAATATTTATTGTGTAATGAATGATGCGTTAATTACTTATCAATTTATACATATAAATTATGTACTTTGTTTTATTACTAAAAGTCAACAGTCTCTTTCTATACGTAATGTACGTAATATCATATAGTTTATTTAAATATTTTTATTATTATATTATAAATATGATATAAATCAGATTTCAGTACATACTCAAATATTAAATGAACAGTTTTACTATGATTTTAACAATATAAATTACATTTTTCATATTTATAAAGTAATATTATATGAAAGTACATATAATATTATTAGTCAAATCATTTTGAATTACGAAAATTAAAAAAAAAAATGTTTACTACCAACATTATCAGTAATAAAATTTGAAAGACGTTTTCATAATTGCAAAAGTTTTCTCGAAAAAAACTTTTCATATACTTTTTATATTCATAATGTTTGTTGAATTCTATATAAATACATTATAATTATAATGAATCAGATTTTTTTCTAGAATTTTATCAGTTAAAAGTTCCAAAATAAGAGAATTTCTAGGAGCAAAAAAGAATTCAGACAATAAAATAAAGACAAATTACGAATTTCCCCAACCTAATGGTAGGAAAGGGATATAAATCATTGTGTAACTGTAAAGTACACTGAATGTAGCAGAGAAAGAAATAAAAAATGATTCCCTTTTAATTTGGAAATATATTTGAATAAATTGCGATACGAATAAATGAACGTAAAGCAGGATTTGTCGTATAATTTAAGAATAGAATTATGCTTGATTTATCGTTACATCTTTATTTACTTCAATAAAACGTATGTTAGTTATTTGTTCATGAAAACATGAAAAAAATCTGTTTTGTATAAATTTGTGAATATATCATTGAATTTTTTCATACACCTTTGTCAAAAGTGACATCTACACAAATGTCATGTCAAATGTCAAATAGATGTCATAATAGTCATACAAGTAATTAAAATATAGGTTATAATGATACAAATATATAACTTATTAGAACTAAAATAGAATTTGAAAATGTAAAAGAAAAATATAGCAATATCTCGCATAGTACGGTTATTAAGTTCCGCCGATATTTGAAATAGGACTAATAGAGAACTTCAATATCAATATAAATCATATTTATATACATAACATTACATAACAGATTGTAAAATAAATGGATAAAGAAATTAAGTAAAAATTTAGTGTAAGAATCTGGACTGATCGAATCCGCACTATGCGAAGCTGCGTTGAAACATTCGATTCTTTCAAATAATTTTCTATTTCATTTTTACATGTGCATTGTTAATATTCAAATATTCGTAGCCAGTTTTGAAACGATTTTAAACCATATAAACAGACGTGACTTTAATACGAAATTTCGTTGCGTCTTGGAATATTGTGGATACATACATCAAAAGAAGAAATCACAGCCAAGAGGGACGTGCAACTTATACAAATACAATAGATAAAAGAAGTACACTAAATCCAAGCTATTCAAGTTAGACATTCACATTAAATTTAAACGTTTCTAATACAATTTTCATATTAGATATTCATGTAAAATAACTTACAAAATATTGAATAAACTATACAAACGTGTATTTTTTATGATATTTGTTCGTATTTTCTTAAGCTTTAAGCAGTTAATGTTAATTAAATGTTTCCTGACTTTAGTAGTTCATTAAATATGATGGATAACTCTTCCATTTCATGATCTTTAACCACAAATTCTTCCATATTTTATGCACTTCACTTCAGTTTAATGTACTTCCATTTATAATTCGTTACATGTTCTATTCCAAAATTTTGATTATATAATTAGTTCATTCTTTCAGTAGTTCATTTATACCAGATGAATGGACTTGATGTTTTTAGATTATTTTTAAATGCTTATTAAATAAATATTCCATTCTTTCAGTCGATAATTCAAAACAATTTGATTACTAATTTACTCTTTCATTTTTATATGTTTATTCATGATTTTTTCCATGAAATAAGTACAGTGGTACCTCGATATACGAGTGCCCTAATATACGAGTGTTTTGAGATACGAGCCGCTGAGCGAACGATATTTTGCTTTGAGATGAGAGCAAGATTTGAGATACGAGGAATCGTACACTACAGTGTCAGTCTGTGTGCTTGTTTCCCTCGTTTTCGAAGCATTTTTGATAAGTTTTTTGTTTTGCTTTGAGATACGAGCAATTTGACATACGAACAAAGTTACGGAACGAATTAAATTCGAGTTACCATTGTATTTAATTTCTATCATTCATTTAATGTATTTTATTATCAAAACATCATTTCATTATTTCAGTATATTCCATTTAGTTTATGCTTCAGTTTCTACTTTTTATTATTAATTAATACTTCCGTATTTTCAGTAGTTCATTCATATCAACAACCTCTGAATTTCTCTTCCATTTGTATATCCTGTGCACTAAGTAGTTCATATATATCAGCTTTATGATATCCAATTACAAATAGATTAGTTCAAATTTCTAAATTTTAATTGCAATTGCTACTTTTTTAACAATGAATGCTTCCATGTATTCAGTAGTTCATTAATATCAGTATAATTGCAGTATTCATCATTTTGTCACTTTTCACTTGTGACTTACTTTCAGTAGTTCATATAATTGGAGATTACTCTTCCATTTCTAGATTTTTCCATATGCCATTAAGTAGTTTATTTATATAAGTTTTATGATATCCAGTTCCAAATAAGAAATTAATTTCAATTTCTATATTTTAATTACTAATTTTTGCATGTTTTCATTTAAATTTCGTGCAATTCTAATTCAATTTCTTGATAATCGTCCAATTTTTTAACAGTTAAATCAATTTTCAATTGGAAAAAGTAGCAAACATAGAGAAATGAACCATTAAAAAATTGAGTTAAACATAAATGAATCTTGAATACTGGCTGTTAAATGTACTTGAAAGAACATGTTGTTATTATTTTAAGCAGACGTTTCAAAGTGCGAACAATAAATTGAAATTAATAACACATAAATTCGCCTCGAGCAAAACTTGAAATAGTCGCAAGTTGTAAAATAATTCTCGGAGCGTTTCGTACCTGATGAAATTTATGAACCAGACACGAAACTACAAAAACCGACACCATCGTTACGTTTTAAATGTTCAAACGCGAAACTCTCCAGTTCTATTTCCAACTGCAACAATGATTAATCACGTGCAGCTAAATACAGATTTATCACTACGCAATATGTCATACTTTATATACATGTTGTAATAATGAAAACAGTATTGCAAATTTAGTTATGTATACAAAAATATCTCAATGTATGTCATGTTTCTTGTTTATTAATATATAAATAATTGAAAATATTTGAAATAAACACAAAATGTAATTAAATTTACCTATTATTTACATATTCAAAAGCAATAAACAAATTGAATTAGGGACAAATTTGACAGGTGACAGTTGTCAAATTTTGAGGACTCTGAAAGGTCTTCAACGAGTCAATTATACTGCAATTGATTTTACAAGTCAATATCAATACACCCCTTCGCTATAAGGGCCCTCTTCAATTAAGGCACGTTTTCGATTTATGGCCTAAAATGTTTCGCTATAACGGCAAAAAAACTTTTTTTCCATTTCGATATATCTACATGTTGCCAATCTTGCGCAAGCGCAATAATTGATTCCTTATACGGCTTTTCGCTTTGCGGCCAAGTTTCGTGGAACGTATCTAGAATGAACAAATTGACACATGACAGCTATAAATTTCAACATACTCTGATTAATCTAAACCATTTGAATTTAATTAATGATACTATTACAATTATAAAAAAAAAATGTTTGATGATAATTATGAATTTAAACTGGTTTTGAATATTTTACATTGAATCAATTAAATTTGAATTAGATTTGAAACCCCAAATAAGTTAAACAAGCATAGTTTTTTAAAATAAAATTTGAACAAATTAATAGTTTTTTTCATAAAAAATTAAATTTTTAAATGTTTAGGAATTCAAAACTAGAAAGTAGTAATAGTAAATATAATTTATTTCTACAAAAACTAGAAATTTTATAAGAATTTGAGAAATAACTCAAATAACAGTGTCAATATTTGTTTATACTTTTATGAATCGAATTAAACAGATAAATCATATTTATCCTTTGTGTAAAATTTTTATCTAAACTTTTTTGATTTCCATTGATGATGGATGACGTAATATTTAGTTGTTCAGTGTATTCTTACGTATGATTCAATGCGACGTTGATTCGTTTTATCGTGTTTGTGAAACAACTGAATGATATATTACATTGTTTTTTATGCGTATTTCTTTCTTTTTTTGTTGTTGTGCGATGGACTTGGTTGTGTTTTGTTGTTGGATGGTAAACGTAGGAAGGAGCCTCAAAGATACCATGTGGTCCGATGTGTTTATTTATGCGCGCTTTATTGTATTTTGTAAGGAAGTATCACGGCCAATAATACATGTTTAATTATAATTTTCAGAGAATTCCCGATACTTCCTCTCCAAGATAAACACAATTTATCTTTCGCGTTAAAAACTATAAAGGCAACTAATTTAATTAGTCAGATAATTAGGAATTAATATTTTTAATGTTAACGTAAAATTAATTATACTTTTATTTTATTATTAATTGTTTAAAAACAAACATAATTCATATGTTTCATTTAAAATTAAACTGAAAATTTAACAAAGTAATAAATTTCAGCAAAAGTTAGGTATAATTAATGCAAAATTTGTGATAGAATAGTAACAAAATTGTACTTCACTATTTATATTGATCCATTTATAACTTGATGATGTTAGATCTCATTTGAAATCTGAGTTTGTTCCTAGATTTAAAGATTTTTCATCAATTACACATAATACGTGTTAAAGAATCAATAAATACTAAGATTTAACCCGTGCACTAAGTAGTTCATATATATATATATCAGTTTTATGATATCCAATTGCAAATAGATTCATTGAAATTTCTAAATTTTAATTGCTATTGCTACTTTTTTAACATGTATTCAGTAGTTCATTTCTAATCTGAGTCTGTTTTTAGATTTAAAGATGTTTCATCAATTACACATAATACGTGTTAAAGAATCAATAGATACTAAGATTTGTTTATTATTTTAGTAAGCTTAATCCATTATGAAAATATTAATCTAAGCCAATAATTACTAATTGTAAATTAAATATTAGATTAAGAAGAAAGAAACAACAGTATTTTCAGTTTTCAATATATGATGAAATATCAAGGTTGAAAGAAATTTCATCAAACAATGATTTTTTTTAAATAACATCGTTTAAAATATGTGTTTCTTAGAACTTCCTAATCAAACATGGTACAAAGTAATTAAGAAAATACCATATATTTTTTAGTGGTATTTCCAATAATGAATGATAATGAAGATTGATTTTTTTTATAAAATCATATTTTGTAATGTAATAAAAAATTGGTTAAAAATGTATATCTACAATTTAATTCTTGTAACTTGTAACAAATCTTTCATTGTTTTTTCTTCTCTAACGTTGATTTCATAATAATAAAATATTCATCAAATATGAGTTTGACTATTTTTTAAAAATTAGATACTGATACTGAAAGAAGAAATACATTTCCTAAAATAAGTTTTTTATGTTTCCAAGTCTTAAGAAGTATTAGAATAGAAAGAAATTTTCATAAATTAAGTTTTACTAGTTTCCAAATCTTCAAAATTCTGTAAGTAGAAAACAATATTAAGTTCTACTGGTTTCCAAAATCTTAAGAATAATTATAAGTAGTAGTGTCTAAATAGTGTTTAAATAGTAAGAGATTTTAATAAATTAAGTTTTACTAGTTTCCATATCTTCAGAAGTGTCTAAGTAGAAAAAAAATAAGTTCTACTGATTTCCACAATCTTAAGAATAAGTATAAATAGTAGTGTTTAAATAGTAAACTAGTTTGCAAATAATTAGATTTGTTAGAGTAGGAAGAAATTTTTATAAAATTAGTTTACTTATTTCTAAATTTTAAGAACTGTCGAAATAAACTTTCATAAAATATTGCAAGTGTAATTAATATATGTATAAATAGATAAAAATATTGTTTAAGCAAATATTACTACAAAATGTATATTTATCACATAAAACTTGTAACTTTTTCTCGTATTATAATGTTATTATTTTGTTACCAAATCTCGAGAAGAGAAATTTAGTAAAGTTTAGACAAATAAAACTTCAATACATTTATCCTTTTCATTCTACAATTGTTTTTCTTGTAGTTTCTTAATAATTCAATTTCAGACATTTCCAAATCGAAAATTGAAGAACAAGGAAATACTGTAAATACAATTGTATTTCACATTTTATTCGAATGTTGTAACAATATTCAAATATACTTTTTTTTAATTGTAAGTACACAATAATTCCAGATTCCAAATCTAAAGAAATAACAGAGCAAAAAGAAAATTTCAAAAAATACTATGGATGTATACACTTTTTTTTCTATATTTCACTTGTACAAATATTGATCTAATTTATATTAGAAACTTTCTGAATAAAAATTGATCAACATGCATCAAATTTGTCTGTTTTCTGAAGATGTAAATTAATTTTAATGAAACACTAATATTTTGCAACCTTACAAATCTTGCTTGAAAAATTAACATATTTTTTAAGTCGGAAAGACTTATTATTATTATTATAAACTAATTATTATTAATAATTATTTTTGTTGCAAACGTGAACAAAACAATGCAACATTCATATAATTATAATAAAAGATAAAACATATTTATTATCACTGCTGCAAGGTGCTATAGACCACAGGTATTTCTGCCCTTACAAACTGAATATAATAAAAATACAAAGAAAAATAATATATAATGCTATTGCTGTAAAGGGCTGCCCGTTTTTGTTCCAATATTTCTATATCTGCTTTTACTTCCTATTCAGGTAAACACTTGATCAGTAAACATATTTGATCAAAATGATTATTTAAATCAGCGTTTTCCAAATTGGGAGGCGCGCACTAGTCTAAAGGGAGCCGCGAAAATTAATCACAATGAACAATTTTCCAAATTACTGCTAAAGTTTTATTGTCTTATGAAATGGATTAGGCAGTAACATTAAGTTTGGAAACCGCTGATTTAGATAGACTTACATGGAAAAAAACAAAATATTCAAGAAAATGTTTTGTCAAGCTGTTGATTCGATGTTTAGTATTAAATTTAACGATTGCTAAGATCTCTTTGAATGTTTGGTAACAAAAATCATGCATCGATATTTATTTCCGTTCTAAAGATAGACGAGATCAGCAATAAAATAATAGTGGCAAATAAATGGTTTAAATCGCAGAAAGCCGAGGTTTATGGAGAGGTGTGTGTGTGTGTGTGTGTGTGT